>OZ007567.1:18336008-18493508 GCA_963931925.1 Onchidella celtica
TTGTGTATGTTCCTAGATTATCACCTCGTTAGCCATCATTCTGGCCCGGCGGTGAGAAGTGCATGTTGCATCAGGAGAGAGGGGATGGACAGTGCCGTGGGGGAGGTAGTGCTTTGTTAACCAGAAAAACGAATTTTCGTACTGAGAGAGAAATTATTGGTCATTTTGTAACAGAGCTCAGCTCAGCTTCAACAGAAAGTGGCTGTTTGTCTGTCTGCCTTTGGTTCAGTATGTCTGTCTGTGGTTCAGTATGTCTGTCTGTAGTTCAGTATGGCTGTCTGTGGTTTAGTGTGTCTGTCTGTAGTTCAGTATGTCTGCCTGTGGTTCAGTATGTCTGTGGTTCAGTATGTCTGCCTGTAGTTCAGTACGTCTGTCTGTAATTCAGTTTATCTGTCTGCAGTTCGGTATATCTGTCTGTAGTCGAGCATATCCTTTTGTAAGTTAGCTGTCCGTCTGCAGCGTCTGTAGTTCAGTTTGTCTGTCTGCATTTAAGTATGCCTTTCTATAGCTCGTATGTCTGTAGTTCAATATGTAGTTCACTTTGTCTATCTGCAGTTCAATATGTCTGTTGTAGTTCAGTAAGTCTGTAGGTGTCTGTAGTACAAAATGTCTGCCTTTAGTTCAGTATGTTCATCTGTAGATCACACGTTCATCTGTATTTCAGTTTGATCTCTCTGTAGATCAGTATGTTTGTCATTTTTGTACAGTATTTTTTTTGCAAGCTTCCCTCTTGGGTTTCAACCACGGCAGTGTTTGTATGACTGTTTGCAAACATCTATAACATAAATCTGTTACTTACTTGCAGTTGCATAAAACTCCTGGTTAGATATTGATTGATTTTTTTTTAAACGAGTTTGTATGAATTATATACGACTTTTTGAAACAGAGCAATTGGCCCCGTGACAGTAAATCAAATTGTGCAGTGTAAAGCTGTGGTTCTCAGTGTAAGCAATAGCCTTCTCTCTCTCTCTCTCTCTCTCTGTCTCTCTGTCTCTCTCTCTCTCTCTGTGTGTCTCTCTCTCTGTCTCTCTCTGTCTCTGTCTCTCTCTCTCTCGGTCTCTCTCTCTCTATATATATATATATATATATCTTTTTCTCTTTCTCTCTCTCTCTCTCTTCCCTCATCTCCCCATGTCTGTCTTCGATTTTCATTATCTCGCCATAGTTGTCTGATTCTGCTACTGTCTCTCTCTTTTTTTTTATTTCGTTTTTCTTCCTCTCCTTCTCTCTCTCTCTCTGTCCCCCCCCCCCCCGGGCCTGTCTTCGTCTTTCGCTGTCTCCTCATCATTGTCTGTTTCTGTTACTGTCTCTCTATTTTTCTATTTCTTTTTTCTTCCTCTCCTTTTCTCTCTCTCTCTCTCTCTCTCTCTCTCTCCCTCCCTCTCTCTCTCTCTGTCTGTCTGTCTCAGTAGCACAAACACAAAATAATGGTGAATCAATATTATATCTTGACTCTCGATTCTCCGTGTCTCCACAATGTTTTTCATTTTGCTACGGCCACTAGTTTTCTAAAGGCTCAGCCGTCAGCGACTCCGTGTATGAGAGCCCAGGCAGAAGAAAAGAACCAGCAGGCATGTAAGTATGCTTACAGAAAATGCGTCCGGCCAGGTTATGATAACAAGCCAAATCGTTTATCACTCCCATACAAAAGACCGCTTGAACTTACAATAACAAGACATCGGTAAACTAGTCGGTGGAGCTTTTTATCATTTTGCTGGGTTATTCGTTGTTGTTTTGTGTTGTTGTTGTTTTTTTATTATTATTATTATTTTGTTTACTGCCGCTGTTTTTGTTTCGAGAACAAAAAAAAAAAATCTAAGGAAATTAATTTACTTTGAAGAAATCTGTTTGAAATCTCTGCTCATTTAATTGTTGTGGTTGTTGTTGTTGTTGTTGTTATTACTGCTGCTGCTGATGTTGTTGTTTTGAGGGGAGGGGGCTCGTCATGTCGGTTAAGCTAAGCGCGTCGCCAGGTAGAATTATGACTTGTATATATATCTCTAAATCGTATTTATTTGGTAACGACGCAATTTATCTGAAGTCCAGCTCGGTATTCGCGAAATCGTCTTGAATAAAGCTCGTGGAAAAGACATACAGAGAAATGAATACGGATGAAATTTACTTGTCGGAAGAAGTTACCCGGCACCGTACATTAAAAACTCAGTTTCAGGGAGTCTCGTCATGTTCACGTCAGGCCCGCGACTCGCGCATTGAGTCACGTCTGGTTCGCTCGGTTTTGTGCACTATTGAGTTGAACGGGACTTCACGCGCTAGTGCGACTGAATCAGGGCAGTCTCGCTAGTTGATTCAAAAGAAGTTCAAGTCTGCGGCGAAACAAACTTACTCAAAGCGCTGCTATCTAGCTCCATCATCGTCATCATATTATAAAGGAAGTAATGCCTCCAATGTAATCTGAAATTCTACAAGACACCATGTGTGGTTCGTCCGTCGCGATCGACAAGGACCATCTATTCATCCTGGGGGGTAGGTTGATTGGGCTCTGTGGGTGCTCAGATGGCTGATCAGACCAATTTCGCACCCCGAAGGTTCTGACGCAGTTTGGGCATGGGATGGTGACGGATGTCGGGGACTTGTTGGCACATTTCCTGACCTGTCTGCGTCGGTCTGCTGCAGCGATTCTGTTGGCCTCACAGAATTTGAAGCTTTTGTAGACAAGACACCATACGCATAGAAAGACATAAAGCTGTACGTGGGCATATTTTAAAAGGTCTTGAAGTTTGCCATATCTTTAATACTGTCGTTGATTTTGAGCCACAACTGGGTTGAAGAGGAGAAAGTGTTCCGACATTTTGAGCCCCCCCCCCCCCCCCCACTATCAAAAAGACGCTTTTTCTTTGAGTACAGAAAACATAGTAGGAAATTTAGTCCTGTGCCTCAGTTTACACATTGGTGATCGAAACGTAAGTTTAGAAATCACATCAGCTGTGTTTACCGAGTCAGGGGACAAACTAGTTATAATAATAATAATAAGGAAATGTTGATCACAGAAATTAGTGTTCCAAAACCGAACTCGGTTTTTGCTCATCTTTGTAAACTGAAAAAGTTGACATGTCTTATACAAATTTTGCACATCCGTAATACAAAACGGGTCTTTCAAGTCCTCGTTGGGGCCGCTAAGTTCAATGTGCAAAAATTTCTCTTTTTATCAGCCCTTTTGCTTGTTCATTCCCTTTTCTCCACGTGAGGACATTCCGAACAAATGTGACTTTTATCCCAGTACGCCTTACACAACAGGGCTGTGAATTCAATGGCTAAATGCAGCTTAACTTTACAAAGTCAACTCGGAAAGGTTTTTGTTCCCGCATGGGTTATCAAGTTCGTTTTATTTTTGTACAATTTTTCATATTCACCGAATCAGAAGAGTGAATCAATAGAAAAAACAAAATACATAGAGTAAAGCTCGGAGTTTTGCTAACTATGCTAATGCATTTCAAGTGTTGCCTTACTTGAAACTAGTTATTTCAAGACATGAAACCACTTGCTTATGCGAAGTTGTATGAACTTCAGTGATAGTGATCTTTTTGTGAAGTATTCGGAGTCTTCTACGAACGATTATCATTCCGGACATAAAAACCACATACCTCCATTTTTGTGCCATTCATCTGTTTTCCGTGGACCCGAGAGAAATAGAAAATGCGTCTCTTTTCAGCGGGTATTTAGCTAACGATGTGTCCTCAAACGCCGCGAAACAGTGCGAAGCTCTGACACAAAGGATTCTTTTGCTTTAGAACATTGCATTAGATAAACCTTTTGCTTTGACAATATTTGAACGTAGCGTTGGTTGCTCATGCCGAACCATTTTTTGAGGCTTTTGATTGTTAAGGTTTTCACCACCAAGCAAAATAATTATGCTTAGAGAGACATTTTGGGCAGTAGTTACGAGTTCAACTTTCATGGAACATTAAACTGTGTTATAGTGTCTCTACAGGAGCAAGATAACCTGGAAGCAGTATTTATGAAGTAAACGGTCTGTGTCACATTTATGTGTGTCTAATGGTTTTTTAAAGATTTTTATGGGATCTGTGAGGAAGTGTCGACGTTGTGCCTTACTGTACAGGTACGCAAGCTGGATGTAAACAGTTACTGACTAAATGCATTGACAGTCGAGTACTAGCAGGTGTGATCTGATAACGACCAGATCAGTGTTGTAATAAGATCAGTGTCATAACACGGGCGGAGTGTTTACAGCAAGTCGAGCTGTACTGTTCCACTGTTTCTCTCTGCTGATGACAGCGTAGCCAGGCCTGTAGCGGCAAGCTGCAGTGGTTTTTGTCTGGAAACACTGGCGCGGGATATCAAATTCGTGAGCTTTAATCCCCCTCTCTCAGTGTGGAAATAACCCTTTACCAGATGCCTCATTAATCGACAGACGGGCGTTTCAAGTCTTCCAGGTTTACGGTACGTACTGCATTCTCCACATAACAGACTGTAACACAGTGGCCTGCCACATAATGCCTGTCAGTCAATTCTTAATAGGTTTCATTGTGTGCGAGCAGCATTTTAAATGCCGACGCTATATTGACAGGCTTCTTATGGATGATAAGAGATAAGACGTTTGCCGCTAGAATGCATTCCGTTTCAATGCCGACGTTGTGAGCTTAAGTATTGCAACTCTACGCATTTTTTTCTTCTGTAAATTCTATTAGCTGTTTACAATTTTCCCACACAGCGATAAGCCTTTACTTTGTCTATTCAATTTGTTTTAGCGGCATGTTTTTTATCTCCTTTTGAGGGCTTTCGATTCAGAGAGATCAGAACACCGTAATACAAATACAAACCTGCGCGACACAACTATTTCTGTATATTTCTATGGGTGAATAAACGTAGGTGGAACCTGCGTACAGCATGAAGCTGTGGTAAACAGATCTTCAACACTTTCTCACTTTCCTGACTCCTAAGGCTCGTAGCGGGCTGACACAGGTCTGGTTTTTGCCTGGGTAATGTGAACTATGCAGTTAAGCGGAATTTGGCGCACCAGCGCGACTGAAACAAATCTGTTTCCCTGGACAATTCAAAGGAATTTTTAAGTCTGAGTCAAAACCTAAAACAGACTTAAATCAGCAGTGCGTTACTAGCTTTATAGTGTCAGCCTGTCTCAGTTGAATATATGTAGTGAGCCCCGCTTATCTGTGTTCTTTAATTCTGTGTGCAGTCATAATGGTTTTTACACTTAGGTCAAGAGGCAAGGTGCTCGCCTCTCACGCCGAAAGTATCAGGTTCGAATCCCTGTCGGTACAGGCATGTTGGAATTTTGGGATTTTTCTCATATTTTCCTGCCCCTGGTCCTTTGGTAGGGAGGATCGAGCACCTAGTCTTCTCGGAAAAGGACGAAATACTCGCAGGGCCGGCCCGTGTGCACGTTGTGCTCATTAAAGATACTTTGGCAGTTGGAAATCGCGAAGAGCAGGCCGAACAGGCCGCTGCCAGGACAAACTGCAAGTAAAAACGTATGCCTACCACTCCCTCACCTTCCTTTTAAACCCCCCCCCCAAAAAAAAAACGCCTACCGGCGCTGCACTGTGGCGACGGTGTATCTGCTCCAGTTATAACTGGGCTGCAAATGGCACAAAGGCAAATTTCCCAAATGGGATTAAAGAAGTATACAAAGTACAAAATACAAAATACAAAAAAATACATTTCTATACTGTCAATAAACATAAACATCTTTCACTAATTTGACATACAGTCGGCTATTATCGTGCTTACTATTCTTTTTCTATTTGAGACACTGACCAAGTTGTTGAATCCAGAGTATGCATGGGCTGCATGCTGAGTGCCTCTACAGCTTTACACGAAAGAAAAGTGCCTATCGTCCTTTTCACAAGGTGCGTTTGTTTGCTGCAGCCTTGACTTCGTTTCACTCACAGAATCGTCAGTTAAACCCGAGACACAGGATAACGAGACGGTTCAATTCGCCAAATTCCGTCCGTCGGCTTGAGCGCGTATCATCCATTTCAACAGTGCAACAATTCGCTCCACACCCCTTCACAATCGAAAACGACTACAACCACAGAGGTCTGTGAGTTGTACTCACCTGGTTTTGTACGCGCTCAAGTTGTGGACATATAGCGTAAGAAGGAATGGTCTGTCTCGGTATTCTATGTCTCAGGTTAAACCTTGACTTGTCTGAAACGCTTGGTGTCCATTCCCGAATAAGAACGACAAGATATATAGTTTTAAGCACGTTTCGAATATACTTTGTGGTGAAAGTTTTGGAGAGTACCGCTTGCTCTCTAATTGTGTAGCGTTTAACGGTCGTGTGTACTTGTCTGTATATTGTCCTTCTGTGTTTTTATTGTGTACTAGCTGAGGTCCCCGGCCCTGCCCGGGATAAATCGGTTTGAATATTGGTTTCAGTTCTTGGTGGTTATTATGGACCTGCTTCATCTGGCCTGTTCCTATTTGTTTATTTTACTTTTGTTTGTTTGTTTTTAAATAAGTCTTACTGCTCTGCCTTTGTGAGTTGACACCCTGCGCATCCCGTACAACAGCATGATTTGCGCACAGGTTAGTGTGTTTGATGGTGAACATATCGCAGGAAGTGATAACGAAACCTTAAAATGGCGAACCATGACTCGAAATAGATCTAAATGCTGGCGAAACAATAAATTTCCAATAAAAAAAACCAAACAGTTTCGAACATCTGAATAGGCTGAGAACCTCCGATAAATCATAAAAAGATTCCATGCCAAATTTGGCCCCAATCTGGTCAGTGGTTTTTGAGATAGGCGCACACAAAAATCCCAAGTCCACAAATATATATAGATATAGATTTGCAGTTGCAAAGGATTTTGTGTTTCTGGCTGAATGTGAGGGCTCGTCCTGGGGCGTTTTTCTACGTGATCTTGAGGAACGCTCCAGAGATAGAAAAATATTTTCAAAAAGCTTGAAGCAAAGGCAAAATGTGGCAAGTAAAAAAAAGGCTGTATGTAGCAAAGCCTCGCGTAAGAAATAATATGGAAACGATACAAAGGAAACGGAAAGACAAATTAAGCTTTCGGTATAATCTTCATGGGGAAAATGTAACAGGAAATGGAACAAAAACAAACAAAAAAAAACTCAAAGAAAAATATTGCAGAACATTTAACAAAGGCGGGTAACTATTGGCCTTGAGTCCCATGCTTGGGTTCTCACAGCGCAGCAAGGCGTCATTGTCAATGTCCAGAGATAGGTAACTGATTCAGGACTTTGGATGAACTTACATTAGATATAATTACTTTTCAGAGTTTAGTCTAACCAGAAGCTGGTAATCCTGATAAAGTGATCACGTTAGTGAAATTAAAACAATACTGTGGCTTGTCCATTTGAAGTTACCTCAGCAGTCTGTTCGCCCCACAGCCATGGAAAGGGTTTGAATTGGCGTCACGTCGTCCATGTACATCGTTCTCCACACTTATACTGGTCAGTCTGGCAGTGCATACAGGGTGATAAACGGCTGGCGTGTGCAATTTCTTTTCTCTTGGCTCTGCTCATGGCAACCGTAGCAAGCTATAGTAGATTAGAAGGACAAAATTGGTGTATCAAGTTGTGAATGGATGTTCAATAGTTGTCGTGCTCTTGACGTGACGAGGTATTATCTGCTCAGTCAGAAGGAAAGAACATGCAACGCTATCCCGTTGAAAGGGGTAAGAAAGATGTTGCCGGTAAACAAAAAATGATAATTATTTTTCAGAGCTCTTGTCTTGGGGTGTTTTTATACCTGAACTAGTAATTCCAGTGCCCCCCCCCCCCTCCAACATTCAGTTTAAAAGGCTTTTTTCGGGGGGGGGGGGTGCGAGATTACATCTAATTAAGAAAAACTTGTGACATAAAATTTTAATGACGTCATTATTAGTCTATGCCAGACATCCGATACATTGACTTTTTTCCACCTGCAATCTTGTTTCCCACAGTCCTTTTCACCTTTTCACACGTTCAGTTACACACTATCCCAGAGCCGTCTCCAAGCATGGGCACAATGGGCAGTTGCTCACGGGCCCCAAGTGCTTAATGGGGCCCCATGCATGCACATTTCTGAGTAGTTGTGTGGAGGTGGGGGGGGGGGGGCGCAGCCTTCTGTTTTACCCGGGGGTCCATAATGATGTGAAGACGGCCCTGCACTATCCTAAGTCATCATGGCGTCCCTAGCTTCCTCCGCTTGGAACGACCCAGCCCAAAAGTGTGCTGCAGTAAAAGGAAACAAGATATTTTTACGTGGGATGTTTTCTTCACATCTCAATTGTCACCTAAGAAGAGACGGTGATTTCCACCCTCTAGCCCTGGCCAGGGAAAGCATTATTTCTGCATCAACCAAATCCACCAACCTTACCGTCAGGACATTAACTGGATTTATCGGAGAAATAATTTCCCCCCTGTATGGCCAGAGAGTTAATCCTTCGCCCCAAGCATCTCAGTCGGTCAAAATCGTCACTGGGGCTAAGGGATTTACTGATGTTTGGGACTTCAACAGTGTACTTTAAAATAGTGGACTATGTGCCTGACATGGTTGTCTTTGCGTAAGTTTCACCAATACTGTGTGTTTTAGACGCTTATTCTGGTAAGAATCACTTTTGTTTAAGTTTTGTGTTCTCTAAGTTATGTATATTTTCAGTGTAGATCGGCCAGAAACTACAACAGGAACATTGTATTTATTTTTTTATTTATTACAACAGAGAGGTTATATTCATTTATTTATTTTAATCTTTTTTAACCTGTGTTACAGGACCATTCATTTCACTTTTTCTTACATCATAATACTGAACAATAATTCATTTTGTTGCCAAAGCTCAGCGACATAAACACAGCAGTCTTTGAATGAAGTTTATCCAATACAAACATAAGGGGAACAATCTCATTCAGCTGGCTCATGCCTTCAGTGTCACAAAAGGATATCCAAGCAATTGCATTCACTGCGTCTTTTGTATTATGTCTCTCCTGTGGCAAGCTCTTTTGTATGTTGGGGATTATTGTTTGAATAAACGGAGAGCAATTTGACAGGTGACACTGAGTTGAGTTATATATAGGTTATTCTTTTTTTTATGGAATAGTGAAGACCTCTAGAATGGAAGTAAATATAGCGAAACGACGATTTGTCCTTTTCTTTTGCGTTTTACTGTATGGTATTGCTGCATACCAACTTTTACTTTTTGCCATCTTCTGTCTCTGTGTTGTGGAGGCCTATACTTGTTCGTTGTCTAACAGAATTACAACTTGTACAAATCGTTACATCACACTCAAACAAAACGTGGAAAGGAGATACTTATTTTTCATGCCTTTCATGGATCTACCTATATACCGTAGAAAAAAAAAACAAACAAACAAACTGGTATACGGATGGCGTCTTATTGATATTCCCATTATCATATATTTCTGGAAACTTTAGTGCAAACTCAATACAGCTGATGCTCGGCAGCCAAGGGCGTGAAAGTGATGGAAAAATCAGGTGGAGAAGGTGGAAGGGAGAATGAAGGAGTGATTGCCCCAGGATATGCTTTTACCTCGTTCATCATTCCAATTACATCCAGCCGTCTTCACAACCGTGCTCAAGCACACACTGTCACAGATACACAGATACATAGGTTGTTTTCTTTTGTGTGTGTTTTCTTAAACAAGTTATCGTGTTTGGGGGTGGGGTGGGAAGGTGGGTATTTGATTCAGCTGTTTTTGTCCAAAAGAACGCGGACTAGCTATTAGAGAGCAGTAGGTGAGGGGGGGGGGGCAGTTTAGATGATAGTGTCAGCCTTACTGTGCTAGTTCTCTGTCACATGACCTTTGATTGTATCCAATAGAGCGTGAAAACGTAGAGCTTACTTAAAAGTTTGTTTTCAAATTATATTATATATTAATAAAACACAGAATCCGTATTTAGCACATTCATTGCATGTAGTAGGTAAAGAACGGATTATATCGAACATATGATTGAACAACTCGGTCAACCTTTCAATAAGCTTTTCTCCACCGAAGGCATACACCTCAGCAGGAATTGAATCCACGCCTGGTGATTTGTTAAAGGACATCTGATTTGTGGCAGTTCGGGTCTCATTTGCTGTGAATGGCTTGGCAAGAGCTGCATTAATAGGAGTCTGAGGGAGGCGGTCAATGGACTCAGTATTTATATTTGATGGCCGATTTAGCACACCTCCGAAATGTTCTGCCCAACGCTGAATTATGGCATTCAATTCAACAATGCGTGTTGAACCATCTGACGCAAGAAGTGGCGTAGTGCCAGAGCGGGATGGTCCAAACACAGCTCGGAGGCTCTCAAAGAACTTTCTAGTGTTGTTTGTGTCGGCATATTTCTGAGTTTCTCTTACTCGCTCTTCAAGCCAGTCATTTTTCATTTTCCTCAGCTTCTTCTGGAGTACACCCTTACATGCACGCAGTGCATCAGCTTTTGCTGTGGAAGAGGGGTCACTGCAGTGAGCTTGGATGAGACTATTTTTTTCTTTGATGAGCACTTTGATTTCATTATCATTATCGTTGAACCAGTCCTGGTGCTTGCGGACAGGAAAACCAACTGTGCTGCTGGCGCAAGAGTGTACAGTCGTATTTAGGTCAGTCCAGCTCTGTTCAATGTTCTCAGGGTCAAAAGTCACGCAATCCAATTTTGAGGAGAGTTCTGATGAGAGCTCGCTCTGTTTCTCAGCTGAGCAGAGTTTTGAAACATTTAGGCGTTTAGGTGGCGCTTTCCCTTGAGGGCGTCTATTGCGCCTCAATGTTAGTCTGAGCTTGCAAACAATGAGTCTGTGGTCAGTTCCACACTCGGCACCACACATCGCCTTTGTTACAAGGACATCCTTTCTGTCAGTCTTCCTCACAATGACATAGTCTATGAGATGCCAATGCTTTGAGCGGGGATGCATCCATGACGTTCTGTTTCTCACGGGGAGACTAAAATTTGTGTTGGTAATGAACAGGCCAAATTCAGCGCACAAAGTAAGTAAGCGCAACCCATTGTTATTGCATGAACCAACTCCATGAGGGCCCAAAACATTTGGCCACGCTGAGATTTCGGAGCCAACCCTAGCATTGAAGTCCCCCAAGAGAATCAGCTTATCAGCTGCCGGGACAGAGCATATGACAGATTCTAGATCAGAATAGAACTTGTCTTTGGCTTCATCTGGGTTTGTCATGGTGGGCGCATATGCGCTATTGAGGGTGGCTGACTGGCTTTTCCCAACTGGGATCCTGAGTGTCATTAGCCTGTCATTTATTTCAATTGGCATGGACTGCAAGTTTCTGACAAGGTCATTTTTAATTGCAAACCCAACACCATGCTGTCTCGGTTCGACTGCACCCTTGCCTTTCCAGAAGAAGGTGTATCCACCACTGAGCTCTTTGAGTTGGCCACTATCAGGGAGTCTGGTCTCACTGAGTGCCACTATGTCCAGGTTGTACCTGCTGAGCTCAATGGCAATAAGTGCAGTGCGTCTTTCCGGGTTGTTTGAGTTGTCCTGTAGTGTGCGTATATTCCAGGCTCCTAGCCTGAGTAAGCTGAATTTCTTTTTGTTTCGACCGCAAAAAGGGATCCCCACTGGTCGCGGTATACCAGTCAGGGTGATGTGAAGTGGGCTTTCTTTAGGGCACCTTTTCTAGCCCCTTCCTCAGTTGAGGTGAGCAGTGCTATCCTTAAATAAGGCTGCTCAGCTACTGTGGGTGCTGCCTCCCCACGCCTCCACTTCAATCGACGATGAAGCGACCATAGCCCACAGCCACCAACGTGTAGGTCTGTGCTAACAGCTTCCAGTCTATCCAAACCTGCTGCCACCGCACTCGCCCATCGCCGTTGGAATTTTGAGAGGAAAGAAGACGAGACAAAGATGAAAGAAGACGAGGTGAGTGTTAAGACTGGCGCAAAGAATTTGTTTTTAGTGAGAAAGAGCTGCGCAAACATCAGACTCACTCTCTCGCCTGGACACAACTTATCCAAGTGGCAAGACAGGGTCAAGACGACTGGAAATGTATCCAGGTGCAGGAGGATGCCAGAGGGACAGTCATATTGCCTGACCGGCTGCCTGTAGGCTACTCCACAGCCTCGCAGTCCCAACTGACTAGGGTGAAAGACCCAAACCAAAGAACACCAATACTGGTGGATGCTCTGTGTCACGATATCCAGGCCAGAGTGACGGTATATTGCCATCTGCCCTATCAATCAACCACTGGCCTGCTGCCGCCAGCTTCGAAGCTGCGTCCGGGAAGTTTGCTCAATTCTTCGTCTGTGATTTAGGCAAACAAGCCTATGACCACACTGCTACCGGGGGCCAATATGAAGGACTCAAGTACTGAGGGTCACATTGTGCCCTAGCATGTGGCCGTTGGGTTAGATGAAACCTCCTCCGCCCTGGCCGTTTGCACCGACAGGTGCACGCCCACTGATACCATGCTAGCGTACCAGTTCATGAAACAGGTTGTACTGGATTACATGTTACCAGTAGCAGATTTTTCTGACCTGACCTATATATTATTATATCGAACATTCAGAGTCATCCAAACATCAAGGCACTCCCGTATATTAATTACTGACCTTCAAGACTTCTTATTATTATTGTTATGGTCAGTGATAAATGTCTGTAATGATGACTGCTCCTTTAACCCCAGTGGTCAGAGGCGTCTTAGCGCATGGGCACACTGGGCAGTTGCCTAGGTGCCCCCAAGGGTTTAGGGGGCGCCATGCATGTAAATTTACATTGGTTTTTGAAACGAGGAAGTAGATCCCGTGCACCACAAAGAATCTGGCCAGAGGCCCTAAATGATGTTAAGACTGCCCTGCCAGTAGTGAAACGATCAGCTAACTTGAATGATCTTTTTTTTCTTCCAGTTTTCATCTTCACTCTTTACCTCTCACATCCTTGTCTTTGCCTATTTTTTTCTTTATGTCTTTCAAATTTCAGTCTGAAATAGAGTTCGTGTTGTTGTTGTTGTTGTTGTTGTTGTTGTTGTGTTAGGGGGGGGGGGGGTTCTATATTTGCACCTTCTTTGATCTGTGTTCATGCTACAAGTTACATCAAATTGTGTCATGACATTGACAAAGTAGGGAAAATTGATTTGCGTACTCGAGGTGACCCAATAACAAGGTTCTGTCTGTCATCTAAAGAACATGCCGCGTAAGACTTTGTTTATACTCAGTTCACCACGTGTTGGATTGGACGATAGCATCACTGGAAGGCAAACCTTGGGGCAAACTTATGACATACTAAAATATCTAGTATAGCAGCTGGCGAGCATAATTATTGCATAATGTATCCAGCCAGTGACCCTGCCGCAATTCAAGGCGTTAGAATCGAATATCAAGTTTGCACATAGGAACGAAATCGTTCCTACAAAGATCCGCTGGTTACGACATAGCACCGATGTTAGTTTGATGTAGGAAATCCACCCCTATTTCAGTTCTACAACACTGTGGAAATCTTATACAAATCTAAGCCGCATTGATGTAGGTATGCTGGCCTGGTGTAGGCTACATTACTTGTTAGTAAATCATGATGGTTGTGAAACTGTGAAATAATGGACAGTGCATTATACACGTACAAGGTCACCTTCCTCGATTGTCCAATGCATTTCTCATTATACAATTTCGTAATGACCTAAGTTATCTAGTGATCTTGGTTCCCCTTCCACCCTCCCCCCTCCCCCCTTTCCAAATGTGCGTGATGATGGTGGGTGGGTGGGGGGGGGGGAGAAGAGAAGGGGAGAAGAAGGAGAGGAGCCCTGGTGTTCGGCCCAAGGCCTGAAGCACAAAGAGGCCACGTCCTTATCATATTGTGTTAATGGTTAGGAATATCAAAAATCTGACATGGGCTGCGATTGGGATGGGTTTGTTGAATACCTTTTGTGTTCATTACTCATCGGGGTGTTTGTTCATTTCTTTCTTACTTGTTTATTTGTTTGTTATCCATTTTGTTCATATTCCCGCACTGCAGTCTTCGCATTTCTGTTTTAAGTCCTTTTCACTTTTGTTTCTGTGTGTTTTGGTCCAGTCTTTTCAATCTTGGGTGTATCAACTGACTCCGATGAAGGCCTCCACGCTATTTATTTATATGGCCTTTAGCGTCTTTACAGACGGTCTTAGCAGCTAGAATATTCACTTTCACTTTGACTGACAGCTTCTCTCGTGGCTTATTCTACCAATGTTTGACCCGAGAGTGCGATGGCAGTGATTGCAGGTCAGTCTTTTGGGTTCACTTTGGCGAGTGTTTTCATTCCGCCTCTGTCGTTTTGTCAGGTATGTTTCTTTTGCCTTGAAGTCTATTGCGAGCGTGCCACTGCGCAATTTTTGTCTCCATCTGCTTCGATCACTTGCAAGGTTCTCCCATTCATTGGGGTCGATGTTGAATGTTTTCATCGTGACCTTGCAAGTGTCTTTGAATCGCAGATGTGGCCTACCTCTGGGTCGGTTGCCAGTAGCAAGTTCCCCGTAGAGAATTTGTCTGGGGATGCGATCATTTTCCATACGGTGGAGATGTCCAAGCCACCGCAGTCTTTTTTTGCCTAGGAGAGCCTGAGTTGATGGAATGTTGGCTCGGCTCAGAACTTCGATATTTGAGATCCTGTCTTGCCACTTGATCTTGAGAATTTTGCGTAGGCAGCGCAGGTGGAAGGAGTTGAGGGATCTTTCATGTTTGGAGTAGGTGGTCCATGTCTCTGAGCCATACAGCAGGGTGCTTAGGACGCAAGTTTGGTACACGAGTACCTTTGTTTTGATGGTCAGCTTGCTATTGTTCCACACCCTTTTTGAGAGTTTGCCAAAAGCTGTGGCCGCCTTTCCTATTCTGGCATTTATTTCAGTTGTTATGTCTGTGCTACCACTGATGGTTGAGCCTAGGTAGCAGAATTTTCCCACTTGCTCCAGAGGAGAGCCATTCAGCATGATTGGGTTGGAGTTTCTCAAGCCTTGTGTCAAAACTACAGTTTTTGAGACACTGATCTTTAGCATGAATTTGTCACAGGCTTTGGCAAGGCTATTGATGAGAGCCTGGAGCGTGGTTTCATCGTGGGCCACGATTGCAGCATCATCTGCGAAGAGGAGCTCTTGTAACATAATATGCTCTGTACGAGATTTTGCTTTTAGTCTGGCAACATTAAAAATGGAGCCGTCCACTCTGGTGTTAATAAGTACTCCACCTGAACATTGACCAAAGGCATTCTTGAGTAGGGCTGCAAAATATATACCAAATAAGGTAGGAGCAAGAACACATCCCTGCTTCACACCGCTGTTTACAGCAAATGAATTGGATGTGCAGCCCTCAAAGTTGACACATGCCCTCATGTCAGTGTGGAAGGATGCAATAAGTTTTAGCAATGTTGGTGGACAGCCTATGGATTTAAGGACTGCATACAGGCCAGATCGGCTTACGGTGTCGAAAGCCTTTGTTAGGTCCACAAAGCATGTTATAAGCGGCCTGTTTTGTTCTTTACATTTTTCTTGGATTTGCCGAAGTGCAAATATCATGTCAATAGTTGATCGTTTGCTTCGAAAGCCACATTGTGTTTCTGGTAAGACTTTTTCCGCCAGTTGTTGAAGGCGGCAGAGGATGACGCGAGCAAAAGCCTTTCCAGTAATGCTGAGGAGGGATATGCCTCGATAGTTGTTGCAGTCGCCTTTGTCTCCTTTGTTCTTGTAAAGTGTGACAATTTTGGCGTCTCTCATATCATGTGGTATCACGCCTTCTTTCCAACACTGCAGTAACAGATTATACAGGTGTGGTAATAGTGGGCCTTTTAGGTCTTTTAATACCTCTGCAAGAATGTTGTCACTTCCTGTGGCTTTTCCAGCAGACAGGTGGTCGATTGCATTGGAAAGCTCGACTAAGGAAGGTTCAGCGTCAAGTTCGGCCATTATTGGCAGTTTTTGGAGGTGTTCCTCAAAATCTGGTGGAATATTTTTCTCAGTTGAATACAACAGAGAGTAATGCTCTACCCACCTATTCAGTTGTTCATTTTTATCTGTGATGGGTTCACCATTTACAGACTTAAGTGGGGCGCTTTTGGTGATGATTGGCCCAAGGGCTACTTTCATCTGACTAAAGGCGGTTTTCATATCTCCCTTTTCATTTGCCTCTTGTATGCTGTTACACAAGTCTGTCCAGTATTTGTTGGCGCAACGTCTTACCTCCAGCTGAAGTTTAGCTTTTGCATTTTTCAAACAAGTTTTTGTACTCTGATTGCAATTTTTGTTATACTCATTGAAAGCAGATTTCTTTTGCTCAATGAGAGGTAGGAGAATTTCGCTGTTCTGGGCTACCCAGTCGTTGTTTGAAACTTTATGCTGTCCAAAAGACTTGATGGCACAGTCATGAATTTTTGAACTGAGAGTGTTCCATGTTTCATCTACCGAGTCACATTGGGTGACATTATCCATGCTTTCAGCAAATAACTTTTCAAATGACTTTCTATTTGATTCATCTCTGATTGCTGTTACATTGATCTTAGGGATTGAAGGGGCTTTTGATCTGTATATTTTCTTGGCCGAAATTTTGATTTTGCTGACTACCAGTGCATGGTCGGTGTCACAGTCAGCACTGTGGAGGGAACGAGTTATTTTTATACAGCCCAAACTCTTCCTCCTTGAGAGAATAAGATCTAATTGATGCCAATGGCCAGACCTGGGATGGCGCCATGATGTTCTTTGGCATCTCTTAAGGTCAAAGTACGTGTTTGTAACACATAATGAGTTTACGGAGCATAGCTCCAGAAGGCGCTGCCCGTTTTCGTTGATGTTGCCAATGCCGAAGTGCCCAATGCACTTTGGCCATGCGGAGTGATCTGCTCCCACTCGAGCGTTAAAGTCACCCAGAATTAGCAGGCCTTCGGTGAGAGGGATGTTGTGGAGAGTCCTCTGCAATGCCTCGTAGAAAATGTCTTTGGTTTCGTCAGAGGAGGTAAGTGTTGGGGCATAGACACAGATAATGTTGGTAAAACCAGACCGGGTGTTCAGTCTGAGTGTCATGATGCGTTCTGACACTCCAATTGGAGTTGCGATCGAATTGATAAGGGAGTTTTTTACGGCGAAGCCCACGCCGTGGATTCTCGGCTGTTCGCTGCTAAGGCCCTGCCAGAAGAAGGTGTAGTTTTCTTCTTTGACTGACCCGGAGTCGGGAAGTCGAGTTTCTTGAAGGGCAGCGATGTCGATGTTTAGTAGCTGAAGTTCTCGATCAATAATTTGGGATTTCCTGATGGAGTCAATATTAGTGAGATCTTGCTGTTGCAAGCCTGGGCGCATTGTTCTGACGTTCCAGGTACCAAGTTTTAGTATTTTTCTGTTTTTGCCAGGTGCACACTTTACGTCAGCTTTTTGACTTTTGGTCTAGCTCCAACCACCTTATGAAGCAGGCTGACGTGGCGGAACAACACCCAACTGCCTGGGGGCTGCCCAGGTTACGGCGGGCGGTAGTTGATCAATGCAGCTGAAAAGCCGCTCCCACCGACAGAGGGGACCCCTGGCGCTCATCCGTACGCCAAATGGATTGAGCTTATCACCGGTAACTGCCACCTCCCGTGTTGTGCCCATCCGTAACGGATGGCTGGAGTGTCCTCTCCAAATCGGAAATGGGTGGGCTTATAGAGGAGAGACAGACGCTTGCCAAGCCCGAGCAAACGCCTCCTCGTTTTGCTGCCTTGCCTGGGCTATTTTTAAGAGATGGTGCTTTGCCCAGAGGCACCACCCCTCTCTCTGCCATTCTAGTTAAACCCAAGGGAGAGACCAGGTCAATACATTTGGAACTAGTCCGGCTGCAGGAGATGCTGGAAGCCAGTTTGATGCAGTTCTCCCTGACAACCACCTTCGGGTCTCCACTCCTGATTTTCTGTCTGGGTTTACTCCCATAGCCTTTGCTATCATAGCAACACACAAGGCAGTGTGGTATTTGTATTCAGGGTTACCTTCCCCTAGTCTTCCTCTCTCCCGAGATGACCCACAAGACAGTGGGGGTGACAGTAGCAGGCTGTATTGTGTACTGTCATACAATAGCAGAAAACTCTGGCCTGACATGGGCTATTTATTTAGGGGATCACAAAATGACCAGGGTAGAGGCGGATGTGAATAATATGAATGACAGACAGAAATGATCTGGCGTCGAGTTGGACTGTTGGTTCCCGGCGTTAACAATACCAACGGTAGATATTTTTTTTTTTTTTATGCATCTATTTTGTATGCTTCTTTAATCCCATTTTTGGGAAATTTGCCTTAGTGTCACTGCAGCCCAGTTACAACTGGAGCAGTCATGTGGTCGTCACAGTGCAGCCCTGGTTTTGTTGTTGTTGTTTGGGGGGGGGGGGGGGGAGTGGTAGGAATTAATTTTATTTAATTTTGCCCGGGCAGCGGCCTGTTCGGCCTGCTCTTCTCGATTTCCAACTGCCAAGGTATCTTTAACGTACGCAATTTGCACGAGGGCCCTCCGTATTTTTCGTCCTTATCCGAGAAGACTAGGTGTTCAATTCTACCTACCATGGGATCAGGGACAGGAAAATACAAAATTCCAACATGCCTCTCCCGACCGACATATAACGTCGGTTTGTTCAGTCGAGTTCTTCTTCACGCTAAGGTCTTTGCAGTGGGAAGCTGAAAGGTTTGAGATTGCCTTGGGGCGCGCCTGTGGTAGACTAAGTGTAGATTAATTTCATTCTTGTTTTGTTTGTTATCTGACTTGTTATCTCCTCGTTGTTTGATAACCCGTGTGGTTGCTTGTGTGTACTGTTGTGTGCAAGAGTGAAGAGAGGGGGGGGGCAGAGCCGTGTTGGCCCATGTGCACACTGGGCAGTTGCCAATGGGCCCGAAGGATTGAGGGGGCCCCATGCATGTAAATTTACATTACTTTCTGAGTAGATGTATAGGGGCCAGGCCACAGCCAATTGCTTTGCCCCTGGGGCCCATAATGATGTGAAGACGGCCCTGGACGGAACAAACGCCACCTAAAATTTTCATTTCCAGATACTCTTTGGGGGGACCAGGACACTCAACAGAAGACACTGTATTTCTTCGAAATAAAAATTCAGTGTGCCTTTTCTTACCTGGAACGTGCAATTTTGTCAAATTCATTATTTTCTTAACTGACTAGATCTAGATCTAGATTGATGGCTATCTTATTTTCCTGGTATCATGCTGCTGTGAGAGGATTGTAGTATTTTCCATGGTAAGATATAGCCAAGCAGTGAACACAGCTCAGTATTTTGTCTATTATATTAGGGATTGTATTCAAACTACGGTCTGCATGGTTTGTATTCAGACAACAGCCGCCATGAAATGCTCCTCATCTTTAGCCTTTGGGCACACACAAGCACACAAACGGGGGGTCCTATCAACTTGGTGAACACTTGAAACTTAACCCGTGCAAAGAATAAAAGCAGTTATCGCACGTGTGTGACAATGTCAAGTTACATGAGATTATGAAAGCTGACCCCATTGCCTGACTGTCCTGTCGGGCTGATCTCTTTATTTGTACGGACTGAGCGCACCAAGAAGACTGGCCACCTGCACTTCCGGCTGCTCCTGGCGTGTGGCAAGAACAGTCTCGTTGAAAACGAACCTAAGAAAACAAAGGGGGCATCCATAGAGTACGTAGACTCAGAAGGGGCCCAGCTTATGGAAGATCTACATTGGGGGAGGGTGGGTTTCTGGGGAGCGTACGTAAACTTTTCAATTCCCCAGATTAAGTTGTTGGGTGACATAAAAAGTCAAGTTTCTAATGAAACAGTCGAATTTTGTTTACAACAGTATCAATGTTCATGCGACTTCGCGAGATCGAAACAAGTCTTGTCTCTCTAGTTGATTTCAAGGAAGCTCCAGTTTGGATTCAATCTGACGCAAAACAGACCTGTCTGAGTGCGCTAGTAGTAGCCGTAATAGCTCCAGATTTAGACTGCATTATGTGTTCTGTTGTTACAGCCGCTATCATGCTTGGCCAGTGGGTTCAGTTAAATTCTGTATTGTTTGGGGAGTGTCATTTTGTGCATACACACATTACATTGTGCCTTTAAAAAAGCCGTTGCTGAGATTATATTATATAAAGCATCTTCACACTTAGTGCACAACCTTCAGTACTCTTACTTTAGTGAACATAGCAATGATGAAGCTGATGGGTCGACAAATTCATTCAGGCCAGGGTCTGCGGTCGTGAATCAGCTGGAGTTTATGACTGTCCACAAAGGAGCATTTATAATTTACTGTCTTGTCTTTGCTTTGGTGCCTGCCATAAATTAAAAATAGAAAAACAGACCAGGAAAGACAACAGATGACAACAGAACTGAACAACAATCAAGAAGGAACTACAATTAAGAACAGGGGGCCAACAGCACTGCGCTGAGGCCCCCGAGAAACAAAGGATCTCATTTATAATATCACTTCAGAAAAAGAGCCGTGATACAGTGATACAGTAATACTAGTAGGCCGGGCTCAGTGCGCCTGTCTTTGAAGAACAGGCCAGCGATTATCCAGCCGTCGTAACAGATAAACATTTACCTTTCCGATCAGCCTGCGTCGCTAGGCCTAACGAGCACACTTGGGGAGCTCCGCCTTACCTAGGCCATTAAGTTTACTACCAGGATCTGAGGTGCGAGGTGGTCGTATAGTGCAAAAGGTTTTCAATGTTCAGAACTGGGCGCCTGCCTGCAGGTTGTTGGATAATCAAACATAGTAGACGTATCGTCAAGTGAGTATTTTTTTTTTCTTTCTCTCTTTTTTTTTCTTTTTTCATTTGCATTTTAATGATTCACTTTCTCACGTTTCCCGTCTTGCAAGTCTTTTGATTTCAGCGGAAATTGTGCGAGCTTATGTTTAATTTGCGTGTCTGTCTCCGTTAGTTTAAAGAAAGGCTGTTCGTTTACATTATAATTATATGGGAGAGATACAGAATAAACAAAGATAAATTTAAAATGATATGCAGAGAGCAATGCGGACAGGAGAAAATGAGATGAAAGCGGTGTGGAGCGAACAGTGAATCGGGAATTCGGCTGATAAAAACACAAACCGTTAGCCTGCCATGAATAGTAGATTATTACTTTCCTATGATATCCGGTAGATTTTACTATTGCAAGACTATTGTCTTTACCATTGGTATTAACTATGATTTACATCGTAACATATTCCGGGCATTTTGTATGTGCATAAACCTTTCAAATTATTTGCAACAGGAATACCTACTACTTTGATAGGTGCTAGCTATTCGGAGACACATCTTAGTATGTCGACTCATGTTGTCGGAAGAGATTTGGATTGTGTCTTTGATAAGAAAAGGAGTGCTATCTTAGGCTGGGATAGCCCAGGGGAGTCAAGTCTGTTTTGGTAATAGGAATACCTAGTTTACCTACTACTTTGACTGATGTTGGCTATTTGCAGGCACAGCCTTGTGGTGAGGAACTTGGATTGTGTCTTTGATCAGAAATGGAAATGCCAGCTTAGGTCGGTGGTCCACTGACTCAAGAATGTTTGTCTCAGTTTTAATATGAGATGTGGTCTATAAAGTTAACCGGCCACTCGCGCACTGACGAGACGGAAAGAAGTCTGTATTACTAGTTTGGGCGCTTCAAAATTGGCGACCTTAACTCTTGTTTGTTTTATCTCCATTTTCTGAAAAACTGGAGACCTTTTAGTATGTGGAAGAGGTATAACAAATGCACATTTTGACACCTGTTTAAAATGCGTTGTGGCGCTAATCAAGCTGTTTCACAGCTGCGATTTATTTTAACACCTTACCATAACACTAAAGCCATAAACGTTTGACGTCGATTTTCTCAGTTCTGCAAAAAGTGGAGTTGGAACAAACAAGAACTGAAGTCGTGAATTGTTCTGAGTCAGCTGGTGGAAAGAGAGACCTTGCGCACTGAGACAAAATATATGTAAAGGAGACTTGACTCTGTGTGCCGTCAGCCTAAGATAATGATAATTATAATCTCTGTTTGTGTCACGTCATTTCATTGTTTGTACTTTAGATCGTGTATTGCACGCACCTTACATGTTATTTCATTGTTATCATAATGATAAAACAGTCGAGGGATAAGATTGCACTCTTCGACCGCATGCTCTAATTATGGGGGCGTTGGCAATAAACTTTTATCCCTCTAACTGTAAAAGTGGAATGTTTTGCTATATAAGATACATAATAAATCTACAATGTCAACAGAAACCAAAAGATTTATTGCGACATGCGATACAACCATGAATTGCTGTTTATTTGTTTTAACCATAGTGATAAACGCGGCGTTTCAAAGACACTCGAAAGTTTGTAAACAGAGTGACACAGAGGGACACAGGGTCGGGAAAACAGATAGCGCCCTACTTTATAATGTGACGGAAATTAACGGAGACTCATACTGCACAGATAGGCGGACAGACAGAAAGATAAGCCGATAGATTGACAGGCAGAGACACAGTCATAGATAGATAGATAGATAGATAGATAGATAGATAGATAGATAGATAGATAGATAGATAGATAGATAGATAGATAGATAGATAGATAGATAGGCAGGCAAGCAGTCAGACAGACAGACAGACAGATAGATAGATAGATAGATAGATAGATAGATAGATAGATAGATAGATAGATAGATAGATAGATAGATAGATAGATAGATAGATAGATAAGAAGGCAGACAGGCAAGCAGTCAGACAGACAGACAGACAGACATACAGACTGATAGATAGATAGATAGATAGATAGATAGATAGATAGATAGATAGATAGATAGATAGATAGATAGATAGATAGATAGATAGATAGATAGATAGATAGATAGATAGATAGATAGATAGATAGATAGATAGATAGATAGATTCTGTGCTAGATCAACTGAAAGGTTAATATTTGGCATTATGAAAGCCAAGCTGACACGGATCGGCCGCCATAAAGCACAACTTGAAAAGGATGTATGGGAGAACCGCCTCAGGAGTACACAGTTCATATTACCTCCACTGAGTGAAAGTGCTCGGGAAAACATTGATAGAAACCGGAAATGGAGATCACCCACGGCCAGCTTTTCAGACAGGCAATGGCCCCCACACGTACATTGGGCAAGCGATGTGCTTGGAATGTGTGAAAATTGCACGTGAGCACGCGATGCAGCCCACCAGCTGCTTGGCTGATAACGGTGAAGGTGGGCGTATCCGACACGCTTAAGTAAAACATGTATCTTGTAAAATATGAGTACGATGTGGTTATAAAGGTCGGCAGGCGAAAGACATGACTGGTCGCATAACCTACCTTCCGTATTAATATACGAGCCATATTTACTTTGCCGAGTTACAATCTTACAAGCGTATATGGTTTAAAAACATCTTTGAGAGCATTAGGGTCAGTCCTAAGGTTAAGATCAGGGTTAGGATTGGGATTAGCGTTATCGTTAAGTTTTCAATAACACAGGTTCAGGAAATTCATTATGTTGATTGATTTCAGCAAAAATGCCTGCTGTTGGTCTCTGATTATATACACCTAGCCAGAATAAGTTTATGGAATAAGAATGGTCACCTTGAATATGGCTATAGCATGACCGGCATAAATAAGTGGCTAGATACCTGTGTCTGATCATAAATGGATCTACCCATATGCTTTTTCTGTCTTGGAATTCTGTGGTTTTACCGACCCTTATTTCTGGAACATATCTTTTGGGTACCTCATCTGTAAGTTTTATAAGGGTACCCGTCAGCCGTCGAGGTCCAGTTAGAATAGAGAGTGAGGGAGAACAGAGGAGGGTGATGGGAGGAGACTATGGAAAATGGAAGTTGTAGGAGACACAGCAGTGGGTAAAAACGGCAATGGAGTAGATGAAATGTCATTATTTGGACTTCTGTCTTGATGTAGTTGTAGACAAACCACATACATCTGGATGTGTAAATGCATCTGGCTGGCATTGCCCTCACCAGCTAAAGAGACAGAATTTGATAACGATAGTGAAGGGACAGACTAATTAAATATTTGATGGCCTTGATCTTTCCATCTGTATTTTGTTACAGAATTTGATATATTATCTTTCTTACAGGCTCATGCACCAACACAACATGTATTTGTACAATATGGATAAAGCTATCTATTATATTGTCATTATTACTCATTTTTTTTAATCGGCGTATCAATTTTGTTTGATCAACACAGCATATTCTGTGCCTTGAAATGCTTCGGTATCTGTAGAAATCGGGTATAGCTGTTTTAATTCATGGGGACGGGCAAAGATCAGGGATATTCCAAGTCTCTGAAGCATTTTCTGCTCCAGGAGAACGTGAGCGCGCTAGAATCGATCTTGCCCGAGAACCGAGGAGAGACCGATGTGAAAAGTTTATGAAAGTGTCGTGATCTTCGCTGCTAGCATTTATAACAACCATATGTGAGGGTCGGCAGGGAGCTATCCTGATGATATCTCTACAGACCAAAATAAAAAGTGGTTTGGGGAATTATTGTTTTTCCACTGTTGAGAAAGGTAGGCGCAAATAACATTTTGTTTGAACAGGGTACTATATTATTCTATGGAAGATTTGCCCTGAAATACTGAGAAATCTAGTGATAAAATAGTGTAATTTCTCGATTGGATGCTTGAATCACTACCGGTTATAATCCACATCACAACCATTTTCTCATGCGACAAGTCAATTTTAAACTTAGTAACACTGCAGTGGTTTTGTGAATTATTGTGTTTTTTCACTCTTGAGAAAGGTAAGCGTAGAATAAGACGATGTAGAGACACCGTACATGTTATTATCATTGCACTGAACATTTGCCCAGAGGATACAAAGAAATTTGGGGATGACATAGTGTAATTTCTAGATAAATGGACGCATGAATCACTGCCAATAGCAATCGACATCCCTGCTTATCCTGATGCCACAACTCATTTTTGAAATTAGTAAAATTGCAGTAAGCACCTAAGCAGCGCTAAATCTATGTTCAAAAGATGTTGGTAAAAATGAAATTATTCAGAAAACTATTTAATTTTGCATAACTTTATTTTTGTAGTAGACCATGAATAACCACCAGAAAATATGGTAGTTGTTTCAAACTGGCTTCAGGCCGACGAGCTCAAGCTGAGATGGCTGCTAGGTCGGAGAGTTCAAATCGGCATCTATGGGCGCCAAATTCTTCTTAACGGACAATAATTTTAATGTGCTTTACTAGGTATTGGAACATTCAGGGGATTACTTCACAATTCCCACATATTGTTTTAATACATAAAACACTTTTCTAATTAGTTGGTCGAGTCTTCTTGTCGGGCATCTAATCATTATTTAGTTTGAAAAAGTCGAGTTTGTTGTTGATTTTGCTTTGAATTTTTGCATGTATATGATCAGGGTAGAAATGCCTGCACTGTGCATGGCATTTCCAGTATATCGCGACCTTAGGTCTTGTTTGTTCCCTTTTGAGCTACTGAGAAATTCGACGTTAAACGTTTGCAGCTTCAGTATTGTGATAAGGAGTTAGAATAAATCGGAACTGTGAAACAGCTTGGTAAGTGCCACAATGCATTTTGAACAAGTGCCACAATGCATTTTGAACAAGTGCCACAATGCATTTTAAAAGAGTGTCAAAGTGTACATTTGTTATTCCTCTTCCTCATACTAAAAGGTCTTCAGTTTTCCAGAGAATGGAGATTGAATAAACGAGACCTAAGATCGCGGTATGTTTGTCCGAAAAGTAACAAATACAGTCTCTCGTGTAGTCAGCCAGACTGATGGCAATGCAAAACCAGTCCTTTCCTGTCTCCTTTTTACTGAAAAAAGCATGTGAGATAAACACGTTAAGGGATAAATTCTTACCACATGTCAGGGATAGAGAAAAATAATTATTTCAACGAAGGTAGTTTCACACTTTCATTATGCTCTGCAGTTACAGTCGGGGCACCTGAAGTATTTTTACAGGATACTTGGAGAAAAATTAGAGAGGTGACAAGATCCTGTATCTAATGCGATACGTCCAAAGTGAATACGGTGTGCGTTCAAGAAAGACGTTTTCATAGGAAACAATACCTAAAGAAATCACGAGGTTGGGTGCAGATTACAACGGCTGAAATCTTTTTCATCGGAGGCCTAGCGGTGCATTACTGTGTTATTATCTCATTTTTGTAAGTAGCGAGAGACGCTTCTCAGTTCATAAGGATTCACTCCGCTGTCTCTAAGTTTCAGGCTTGGCAAATTTATGGATTAAAGATTGAGAAAAGACAAGAAATGGTGATATCAAGAGACGAATAGACGAAATCGTGGAATAGTTAAAAACTGTAAATTTATTTCTGGCATGGATTCCATTTTGGTTGTTGCTTTTATTGAAAGACAAGTACCCAATTGTGGACAATAGTATTCATTTAAAACTTCTGTACACAGTAATAATTATCTGTTTGTTTGTTAGTTTGTTTCTTCGTTTGTGTGTTTTTCTGTTCTTCCCTTCTGGTTTAAAATGATAAATTTCAAGCGTGAATCCTATGATCAGCCAATTTACGTCATGAAAGTCTAGACGCTCTTTTTTTTTTTAATACACTAAATCTAGGAAAGTGTTAAAAATTTAGGATGCAACTCAGTTAATCTATCTATCTATCTATCTATCTATCTATCTATCTATCTATCTATCTATCTATCTATCTATCTATCTATCTATCTATCTATCTATCTATCTATCTATCTATCTATCTATCTATCTATCTATCTATCTATCTATCTGTCTATCTATCTATCCGTCTACCTACCTATCTATCTATCTATCTATCTATCTATCTATCTATCTATCTATCTATCTATCTATCTATCTATCTATCTATCTATCCGTCCATCCGTCCGTCCGTCTGTCCGTCCATCCATCCATCTATTCATCCGTCTGTCCGTCCGTACGTTTGCCCCTCTGTCCGCCTTCCCGCACGTCTGCCTACGTGCTTGTCTATATATGTCTTTCTTATTCAGTGATGGATAGATGGATGGTTGGATGGGGCATAGATGGATCAGTGGATGGGTGGATGGATTTATATATCTCAGTGGACCCCGGAGTAAAGAACCATGGCATGAGACACATTTAACATACCACAATTACAATATATCTAACTCCTTCTAGATTCCTCCTTCCATTGTCTTCCACAGAACTGTATCTGTGCTCGTGGGCCTCTAGTCTAAATAATAGTCATCGTCATGTCAAATAATTATACAGCCATAAGGAAACGAGGAAAAATCATTCCTCTAAAGAAGCAAATGCACCCTATTAGAATGATTAAACCCCGACACAGCAGTATGCTGGTTGCGCCCAGCACTAATAGTTAAACAAGCCTTTATTTATGATATGTTTCAGTCTTACCTCGAAGCAAGTCACGATTTTTCGTTGAAATCGTTCCCCCAAATATTGATGCATTGTTATTGATCTACGCTTGTGCTGTAATCCTCTATCTGCATCTGCATTCTGAAAACGAAATTCATATTATGCGTTTATGTCATTAACCTGTGTTATAAACCTCCCATTGTACCGTGGCAAGTAACACAATTATTTTATACTTCTGACTTTATTTTCGTGATAAAATTATACGTTTTAGCAAGTGTCAGCAGGCCTAAAGTGCTAGCTGAGTACAAAAATTATACTGAACACTATGAAATCAGGCTTGCAGAGTCGAAAAAAAAAACAACACCAAAATCTCGTGATTTTTTGTCATTTCGGAGCAAGAGAAACTGTTTCGATCACGGGGTTTCGATCCGCCACGGAAGATTAGTTATTTTCGTACCTGACCTACAAAATAAGAATGGATCATGTCATCACATAGCGATACCTGTGATCAAAATGTAATTATTTTCTCAGTGCGACGCTGTATGTCGCAGCTAGATACTTCCTTCTTCTACTCCTTCTTCTTGCACTTTTTCTTGGTCTTCTTGTTCTTGTTGTTTTCTTCTTCTCTTTCTTCTTCTCTTTCTTCTTCTCTTTCTTCTTCTCTTTCTTCTTCTCTTTCTTCTTCTCTTTCTTCTTCTCTTTCTTCTTCTCTTTCTTCTTCTCTTTCTTCTTCTCTTTCTTCTTCTCTTTCTTCTTCTCTTTCTTCTTCTCTTTCTTCTTCTCTTTCTTCTTCTCTTTCTTCTAGTATTGTTAATCTTCTTTTCTTCGTTATGGTGTTTTTGTAGTTGTTGCCATAACTTTTATTGCTGTTATTGTTGTCATTGTTGTTGTTGTTAGCTTTCTTCTTCTCCTTCACACGCCTTTTGATTTCCTTTTCCTTCTTCTCCTTCACACTCCTTTTGATTTCCTTTTCCTTCTCCTTCACACGCCTTTTGATTTCCTTTTCCTTCTTCTCCTTCACACTCCTTTTGATTTCCTTTTCCTTCTCCTTCACACTCCTTTTGATTTCCTTTTCCTTCTTCTCCTTCACACGCCTTTTGATTTCCTTTTCCTTCTTCTCCTTCACACGCCTTTTGATTTCCTTTTCCTTCTCCTTCACACGCCTTTTGATTTCCTTTTCCTTCTCCTTCACACGCCTTTTGATTTCCTTTTCCTTCTCCTTCACACGCCTTTTGATTTCCTTTTCCTTCTCCTTCACACGCCTTTTGATTTCCTTTTCCTTCTCCTTCACACGCCTTCTGATTTCCTTTTCCTTCTTCTCCTTCACACGCCTTTTGATTTCCTTTTCCTTCTCCTTCACACGCCTTTTGATTTCCTTTTCCTTCTTCTCCTTCACACTCCTTTTGATTTCCTTTTCCTTCTCCTTCACACTCCTTTTGATTTCCTTTTCCTTCTCCTTCACACTCCTTTTGATTTCCTTTTCCTTCTCCTTCACACTCCTTTTGATTTCCGTTTCCTTCTCCTTCACACTCCTTTTGATTTCCTTTTCCTTCTCCTTCACACTCCTTTTGATTTCCTTTTCCTTCTCCTTCACACTCCTTTTGATTTCCTTTTCCTTCTCCTTCACACTCCTTTTGATTTCCTTTTCCTTCTCCTTCACACTCCTTTTGATTTCCTTTTCCTTCTCCTTCACACTCCTTTTGATTTCCTTTTCCTTCTCCTTCACACGCCTTTTGATTTCCTTTTCCTTCTTCTCCTTCACACTCCTTTTGATTTCCTTTTCCTTCTCCTTCACACGCCTTTTGATTTCCTTTTCCTTCTTCTCCTTCACACGCCTTTTGATTTCCTTTTCCTTCTCCTTCACACGCCTTTTGATTTCCTTTTCCTTCTCCTTCACACGCCTTTTGATTTAGTTTTCCGTCTCCTTCACACGCCTTTTGATTTCCTTTTCCTTCTCCTTCACACGCCTTTTGATTTCCTTTTCCTTCTCCTTCACACGCCTTTTGATTTCCTTTTCCTTCTTCTCCTTCACACGCCTTTTGATTTCCTTTTCCTTCTCCTTCACACGCCTTTTGATTTCCTTTTCCTTCTCCTTCACACACCTTTTGATTTCCTTTTCCTTCTCCTTCACACGCCTTTTGATTTCCTTTTCCTTCTCCTTCACACGCCTTTTGATTTCCTTTTCCTTCTCCTTCACACGCCTTTTGATTTCCTTTTCCTTCTCCTTCACACGCCTTTTGATTTCCTTTTCCTTCTTCTCCTTCACACGCCTTTTGATTTCCTTTTCCTTCTCCTTCACACGCCTTTTGATTTCCTTTTCCTTCTCCTCCTTCACACTCCTTTTGATTTCCTTTTCCTTCTCCTTCACACTCCTTTTGATTTCCTTTTCCTTCTTCTCCTTCACACTCCTTTTGATTTCCTTTTCCTTCTCCTTCACACTCCTTTTGATTTCCTTTTCCTTCTCCTTCACACTCCTTTTGATTTCCTTTTCCTTCTCCTTCACACTCCTTTTGATTTCCTTTTCCTTCTCCTTCACACTCCTTTTGATTTCCTTTTCCTTCTCCTTCACACTCCTTTTGATTTCCTTTTCCTTCTCCTTCACACGCCTTTTGATTTCCTTTTCCTTCTCCTTCACACTCCTTTTGATTTCCTTTTCCTTCTCCTTCACACTCCTTTTGATTTCCTTTTCCTTCTTCTCCTTCACACTCCTTTTGATTTCCTTTTCCTTCTCCTTCACACTCCTTTTGATTTCCTTTTCCTTCTCCTTCACACCCCTTTTGATTTCCTTTTCCTTCTCCTTCACACTCCTTTTGATTTCCTTTTCCTTCTCCTTCACACTCCTTTTAATTTCCTTTTCCTTCTCCTTCACACGCCTTTTGATTTCCTTTTCCTTCTTCTCCTTCACACTCCTTTTGATTTCCTTTTCCTTCTCCTTCACACGCCTTTTGATTTCCTTTTCCTTCTCCTTCACACGCCTTTTGATTTCCTTTTCCTTCTTCTCCTTCACACTCCTTTTGATTTCCTTTTCCTTCTTCTCCTTCACACTCCTTTTGATTTCCTTTTCCTTCTTCTCCTTCACACGCCTTTTGATTTCCTTTTCCTTCTTCTTCACACTCCTTTTGATTTCCTTTTCCTTCTCCTTCACACTCCTTTTGATTTCCTTTTCCTTCTCCTTCACACTCCTTTTGATTTCCTTTTCCTTCTCCTTCACACTCCTTTTGATTTCCTTTTCCTTCTCCTTCACACTCCTTTTGATTTCCTTTTCCTTCTCCTTCACACGCCTTTTGATTTCCTTTTCCTTCTTCTCCTTCACACTCCTTTTGATTTCCTTTTCCTTCTCCTTCACACTCCTTTTGATTTCCTTTTCCTTCTCCTTCACACTCCTTTTGATTTCCTTTTCCTTCTCCTTCACACTCCTTTTGATTTCCTTTTCCTTCTCCTTCACACTACTTTTGATTTCCTTTTCCTTCTCCTTCACACGCCTTTTGATTTCCTTTTCCTTCTTCTCCTTCACACTCCTTTTGATTTCCTTTTCCTTCTCCTTCACACGCCTTTTGATTTCCTTTTCCTTCTTCTCCTTCACACGCCTTTTGATTTCCTTTTCCTTCTTCTCCTTCACACGCCTTTTGATTTCCTTTTCCTTCTCCTTCACACGCCTTTTGATTTCCTTTTCCTTCTCCTTCACACGCCTTTTGATTTCCTTTTCCTTCTCCTTCACACGCCTTTTGATTTCCTTTTCCTTCTCCTTCACACGCCTTTTGATTTCCTTTTCCTTCTCCTTCACACGCCTTTTGATTTCCTTTTCCTTCTCCTTCACACGCCTTTTGATTTCCTTTTCCTTCTCCTTTACACGCCTTTTGATTTCCTTTTCCTTCTCCTTCACACGCCTTTTGATTTCCTTTTCCTTCTCCTTCACACGCCTTTTGATTTCCTTTTCCTTCTCCTTCACACGCCTTTTGATTTCCTTTTCCTTCTCCTTCACACGCCTTTTGATTTCCTTTTCCTTCTTCTCCTTCACACGCCTTTTGATTTCCTTTTCCTTCTCCTTCACACGCCTTTTGATTTCCTTTTCCTTCTCCTCCTTCACACTCCTTTTGATTTCCTTTTTCTTCTCCTTCACACTCCTTTTGATTTCCTTTTCCTTCTTCTCCTTCACACTCCTTTTGATTTCCTTTTCCTTCTCCTTCACACTCCTTTTGATTTCCTTTTCCTTCTCCTTCACACTCCTTTTGATTTCCTTTTCCTTCTCCTTCACACTCCTTTTGATTTCCTTTTCCTTCTCCTTCACACGCCTTTTGATTTCCTTTTCCTTCTTCTCCTTCACACTCCTTTTGATTTCCTTTTCCTTCTCCTTCACACGCCTTTTGATTTCCTTTTCCTTCTCCTTCACACGCCTTTTGATTTCCTTTTCCTTCTTCTCCTTCACACTCCTTTTGATTTCCTTTTCCTTCTTCTCCTTCACACTCCTTTTGATTTCTTTTTCCTCCTTCTCCTTCACACGCCTTTTGATTTCCTTTTCCTTCTTCTCCTTCACACGCCTTTTGATTTCCTTTTCCTTCTTCTTCTTCACACGCCTTTTGATTTCCTTTTCCTTCTTCTTCTTCACACGCCTTCTGATTTCCTTTTCCTTCTTCTCCTTCACACGCCTTTTGATTTCCTTTTCCTTCTTCTTCTTCACACGCCTTTTGATTTCCTTTTCCTTCTTCTCCTTCACACGCTTTTTGATTTCCTTTTCCTTCTCCTTCACACGCCTTTTGATTTCCTTTTCCTTCTTCTCCTTCACACGCCTTTTGATTTCCTTTTCCTTCTTCTTCTTCACACGCCTTTTGATTTCCTTTTCCTTCTCCTTCACACTCCTTTTGATTTCCTTTTCCTTCTTCTTCTTCACACGCCTTTTGATTTCCTTTTCCTTCTCCTTCACACGCCTTTTGATTTCCTTTTCCTTCTTCTTCTTCACACGCCTTTTGATTTCCTTTTCCTTCTTCTCCTTCACACTCCTTTTGATTTCCTTTTCCTTCTTCTTCTTCACACGCCTTTTGATTTCCTTTTCCTTCTTCTCCTTCACACGCCTTTTGATTTCCTTTTCCTTCTTCTTCTTCACACGCCTTTTGATTTCCTTTTCCTTCTCCTTCACACTCCTTTTGATTTCCTTTTCCTTCTTCTCCTTCACACGCCTTTTGATTTCCTTTTCCTTCTTCTCCTTCACACTCCTTTTGATTTCCTTTTCCTTCTTCTTCTTCACACGCCTTTTGATTTCCTTTTCCTTCTTCTCCTTCACACTCCTTTTGATTTCCTTTTCCTTCTTCTCCTTCACACTCCTTTTGATTTCCTTTTCCTTCTTCTCCTTCACACGCCTTTTGATTTCCTTTTCCTTCTTCTCCTTCACACGCCTTTTGATTTCCTTTTCCTTCTTCTCCTTCACACTCCTTTTGATTTCCTTTTCCTTCTTCTCCTTCACACGCCTTTTGATTTCCTTTTCCTTCTTCTCCTTCACACGCCTTTTGATTTCCTTTTCCTTCTTCTCCTTCACACGCCTTTTGATTTCCTTTTCCTTCTTCTCCTTCACACTCCTTTTGATTTCCTTTTCCTTCTCCTCCTTCACACGCCTTTTGATTTCCTTTTCCTTCTTCTCCTTCACACTCCTTTTGATTTCCTTTTCCTTCTCCTCCTTCACACGCCTTTTGATTTCCTTTTCCTTCTTCTCCTTCACACGTCTTTTGATTTCCTTTTCCTTCTCCTTCACACTCCTTTTGATTTCCTTTTCCTTCTCCTTCACACTCCTTTTGATTTCCTTTTCCTTCTCCTTCACACTCCTTTTGATTTCCTTTTCCTTCTCCTTCACATTCCTTTTGATTTCCTTTTCCTTCTCCTTCACACTCCTTTTGATTTCCTTTTCCTTCTCCTTCACACTCCTTTTGATTTCCTTTTCCTCCTTCTCCTTCACACGCCTTTTGATTTCCTTTTCCTTCTCCTCCTTTTTTCTTGTTGTTGTTCTTCTTCTGCTTCTTCATTTTCTTCTTCTATCCCTTTTTCTCTTTCTTCTTCTTTATTCTAATGTTCTTCTTCATCTTTTTCTTCTTTGTCTTCTTCTTTCATCTTATTCCAAGTCTGGGTCAGTGGCGACCCACGATAGTAGGTTAGAAAGGTTCATTATTTTCTCCTGTAATCTGAGTCTGGGTCAGGAGCGACCCACGATAGTAGAATGCGTATAGGAACTTGCGATAGTAGATTAGGGTTACATTTCTGACAGTGGTGGTCCCTGAGGGCTAAACATATGGGATATTGTCTTCCCTAACCATTTTACTTTAAGCAGCTGCCAACACAGAGATAATTATTATTTTATCACGTAAACACATGTTCATAATATTAGGTCAGTTTTACAAATTGGACTTGGTCATACTACCTGAATCAGCCATCTGAAATTGTCAAGGGGATATTTTAATAGCTCAAGAAGCTGGATGAATGGCATTGGAAGTGGCAAAAGAAAGATTTAAGTACTTTCTGTGCAGTATTTATTTGATATGTGTGAATAATCTCTGATTTTTTTTGGGGGGGGGGGGCAAATGCTTCTGTAGGGACAGTTTCCCAATGAAACCAAACAGAGAAAATGCATTAATATGTTTATGTAAGGATGTGCTGGTTATGTGTACCATGTATGTGCTCCTAAATGCTCCAAAAAGTGTATTTCCCTAGTGGGATGTCCAAATGTCAGTGAACACAACATCTTCACTTGGAAAACTGTCTTTACCGAAGAGTTTCCTTTGTTTCAATTTTCACTCTGATTTTGTTTTCTTTGGAGTTAGTGAAAATACATCACATAAATAAACTAAAATGCTGCCGGAAAGAAAGGAGTGTTAGATCTAGTAGAAGGGGCGGATAGTTATTGGAATAAGATGTTGCATCTTCATTCCCGATTAATGGCTTGAAAAGTGTACCTGAAGGAGGAAGGATAGGCTATGAGAGTAGGTATTATTCTCAACATCTTTATCTTAACATTAGGAAGGTCTCGAGACTCGAGAGGTTTATGTTCAGATACTTACTTCTGGTTTCAGGGGATTGACAAGGGACATTAAAGCCACATTTTGTTTTCCATTATGCTGCCTCCCAACTGTCAGCAGTAGAATAATGACTGTTCGACTACTGATTTTTTCCCCTCCTTTGACAAATTTACTGCAGTAACCCATTTTTCATCGACTTTCCTGCAAAAATTAGATAATCAATAATAAGGAGTGTTTCTCTTCGTCTATAGGCCTACTCGCTGTCAATGCCAGATAATATGTTGTATCTATGCAATTTGACGTAGGTTCTTTTGTTTCTTTTATTCCTTTTATTTCCCTGGGAAAAACCATTGGTTTCTTTTTAGTAATACAAGCAGCTTAGAATGGCATGCCTTGGTTGTACAATAGGAACTTATTCCTTGAGTTTGAAAATTAGCGTCAGTTGCCTGGAGGTTGAAATGTTGGGCTATTGTCACCGATATTTTCCCGAAAAAAAAAAAAAGGAAAGGTAGCGAGATTCTCTAAGTTGCTGCTACATACTCTGTACAACACACACGCCACACAGCGTGTCATTTTACTCTTTCCTCGGTCTATCTTCACAATGAGGATATGACATATTATAATTACAAGCTCTTTAACTGTTTATGTCAGTGGATCTGGCGAAATCGGGCTTATGATGAAAAACCAAATTCCTCAGAAAATCCCTCCATGGGGCGGGGGGGGGGGTGGGATTTTCTTGTGGAAATTGAGATTTGCTTACAGAATGAAAGATAAGCCATTTTTCTGCATTCAGTTAAAATATGTTGCTTGAAATCGTTTAGAAAATATTTTATTTTGATTTTCTTAAAAAGGAATAATTTTGCTATAAGCCCGATTTCGCTAGATCCACTCTCGTATCCATCTATCCATCTGCCCCTACAATCAATCATTGTCCATTGTCACAAATCCCAGACTGGGAGATGCGATGGTTATAACAAGACAACAATCACGAACGAACAAGTTTAACACTTAACAGAACAACCCATCAGACTCACACATTTATTATACATAAACATAAAGATAATAGAGCAAATACAGACATTATATTATTCAATTCCACTGCCGTACAACGGCCTTCTCCCGTACGCACACTTCCTCAGGTCCACAACCCGGTAGTTACTTCTAGAGACACTTCGGTCCCCGCTTCTCCTCTCCCTGTCTTAATAGCACATTAATATTTCACTGGCACCGCAGTCTCCCAATAGCACCTTCCTATTGCCATAACACATTAGCATTCCAATAGCACATCAACATGGCAATAGCACATTAGCATTTCAATAGCACATCAACATGGCAATAGCCCATTAGCATTTCAATAGCACATCAACATGGCAATAGCACATTAGCATTTCAATAGCACATTCACGATCACATATACGTCCCTGTCGTTGGCCAGACTGCCACGACTCATGTGTTGCGACTGTCCTACACGACAGCGTCACTCCTGGCCTATGTGTGGCCTTCGGCCCTATGCTGGCCTATCCCCTGGGCTCACCGTAGGCGGCGCTTCGGCCCGTCCCCGGCACCTACAAGAATAACATTACATTGGTATAATACCATACCACTTCTATTCACTTCACCCCTCATTACAACTCATGAAGCGTACACACAATAGTTCACATTTCACTCACCAAACATCTTACGGTAACACACCTCCACTGTAGTACACAATACTCACTCTCGCTACAAATCCATGAACTCAACTTACATCTATCGCTCATGGCGCACATTGCTATATACAGTATCAAGGACTTCCACATTCCTCACATATACTTATTTACATCATGGTAATAGACGAATATAATACATCAATCAAAATTATCAATCATCGTTCCACCTACCAGTCATCACTGGAAAAAACACTACTCCCAAGTCTTCCGACTGCTCTCCTTATGTTCGCCCTCTGGGGATTTCTCCTGCGTCCGCTTTCTTAGACGTCTTAGTGTGCAGTGATAGTAATACAGCGCTCTCGCCTCATTCAGACCCCCCCCCCCACTCACAACATGCACGCTTTAACGTTAACTAACAGAAGTCAATATAGGTGAGCAGCCTCACTATCCCGTGAGTCATTCCCCACTTCCATGCCCCCGTAATCTCTGAATTCCGCTCACTCCACTCGTGACATCATCCCCCACCCCAAAAAAATTAATGCAATTAATTTCAAATCGCATCAAGATGACTGTCAACGAGTGAGCGTGAGCAATACTTACATAAAAATGACCTACCAATGCCCCCCCCCCACCCCCAGCACATAAAATACCGGAATCAGGGGAAAATATGGGGATCAATATGCCCTGCACTATGCATATATGTATCACATCATCAATAGCTAACTAAACACAATACCTAATACAGAATCAAAAACCAATCAACCTATCAACCATTCTTCATATCATATTTATAATGTCAATATTTTAAAGTCGACGACTCGTTCAGACAGATCCTGTCAATGTTCCTGTCCTCCGATGTATAAGCTCCTGAACTCTTCCCCTAGGCTCGACTAAGGTAGTCGGCGATATGATTGCTGGTTCCTGGAATTGGTTGAATAACGAAGGTATACGGCTGCAAAGCCAATGCCCATCTAGACAAGCGTGGGCTGGACGAACGATTCTTCGACAAAAACGTTAGTGGCTTGTGGTCTGTCTGGATACAAAATTCTCGTCCCATGAGATAACGTCCTAATTTCTGGACGGACCACACAATGGCAAGACACTCCCGCTCTATCACAGAATACTTTCTTTCTCTCTGCAATAACTTCCTACTGACATAACATACAGGATGGAAACATTCGTTCTTCTCCTGTAGAAGACAAGCGCCGACACCAGAGTCCGACGCATCCGTTCTGAGGATAAAATTAGATTGAAAATCGGGTAATATCAGAATGGGTGACGATGATAATGCTGTCACCAAATTATCAAATGCTGTCTGACATTCAGACGTCCACTGGACCTTATCGGGTTGTCCCTTCTTAGTAAGGTCAGTAAGAGAAGATGACAAGGAGGAAAAATTTGGAATGAACTTTCTGTAATAATTTAAAATTCCCACTAAGCTTCTGACTTGTTTCTTTGTTTTATGGATTTGCAACCCTACTAATTTGTCAATTTTTGTTACTTCAGGTCTCTGAACACCTCTACCCACGATATGTCCTGAGAATACTATCTCTGGACATGCCAAATCCATCTTTGCGGGTTTAGCAGTTAACCCAAAATGACGTAATCGTTTAAAAATTACTGTTAGTGTCTGAATATGATCAGACCATGTCGACGTATGACATGCTATATCGTCAAAGAATGACACATTAGGTATGTCCTTCAATACCAGTCTCATTAATCGTGCAAACGTCGCTGGCGCGTTTACCAACCCAAATGGCATGACCTTAAATTGGAATAATCCAATGGGCGTTTGGAACGCCGTGTATTGTTTAGACTCCTCAGTAAGAGGGATTTCCCAATAACCTTTCGTTAAATCTATCTTGGAAAACCACGTGGACCCGGCCAATGAAGCTATTAGTTCCTCCTGAAATGGAATAGGCTCCCTATCGCCTACCGTAATAGTGTTCAATTTTCGAAAATCAATACAGAACCGCACCGATCCATCAAGTTTTTTCACGAGGACGATGGGTGATGAATACGGCGATGTTGATGGTTCTATCACATCTAACTTCAACATTGACTCAACTTCCTTTATAACTCTATCTCTCGAAGAAAAAGGCAGCGGATAAGGTCTAAGAGATACTGGCCTATCCGAAGTCAACTTTATTTGGTGCTGGATCACTGTAGTGCGACCCGGCAAATCCGTAATAACATCCGGGAATGACGCTAACAGGGTCTTAAGTTCGATACTCATTGAACTCGTACGGTCAGGGTTAAATTTTACGTCCCTGTAACCTTGTGTCGGAGTTAACTCCGGCAATTGAATTTGTATCTCTTCCTGCGCCTCGGTGTCGCTTACGACACTGTCTAACTGGTCTACGACCCCCGTACAAGCAATAGAGAAGACACTCTCCTCTGGTTTCGTCTGTGCACACAGATACTCTGGTCTCTCATAAAATCTCTGTAGCATATTAACATGGAAAACCTTACTTGATCCATCAATGTGGATAGCGTAATCTACCTTTGAAACAACTCGCTCAATAACATAAGGACCTTTCCATGTCATCAATAACTTATTATGGTCCGTAGGTAATAACAATAGGACCTTGTCTCCTGGCTTAAAAATTCTCAGTTTGGAACCTCTATCTTTATAGTCTTTTGCTCTTTTCGAAGCGATACTAGAAGCTTCTTCTGCTATAGTGCGCGCTGAAGATAATCTTTCTCTTAAATCGACAAGGTACTGAAACACTGAAATCTGCTCATCGTCTCCCGATGATGGCGACGTCATCATGTCCCGAAGAACATCAGTTGGACCCCTAGGACTACGACCATACATCATTTCAAAGGGAGAGAATCCTGTTGACTCCTGCCGTACCTCTCTGTACGCGAATAACACTGCAGGGATATATCTATCCCAATCTTTAGGGCGATCAGCAGCTACCTTACGCAGCATCGACTTTAACGTCGAGTTCAATCTTTCGCACATGCCATTAGCCTGCGGATGATAAGGGGTGGTAGTGATGGGTTGTATGCTAAATAAGCGAAACAATTCCTTCATCATTTCGGACGTAAATTGGGCACCCCTATCAGATAAAATCTGTTCCGGAATTCCCACCCTAGCGAAAACTCCTAACAGCGCTTTCGCGACTGCCTCAGACGTTATGGTCCGAAGAGGAACCGCCTCTGGCCATCTCGTAGCATTACATATGACCGTTAAGAAAAATCGATTCCCCCTATCGGTAGCTGGGTGAATGGGGCCAACAAGGTCTATCGAAACCTTTTTAAACGGTTCCGAAACCGTGGGGATCTTTTGAAGAGGAGCCTGGGGTGTACGACCCTTATGCGTCGTCTTTTGGCACGCACTGCATGTCTTACAATACACTTGTACATCTCTGTGGATAGATGGCCAGTAAAAATGTTTAAGAACCCTTTCTTTGGTCCTAGCTATACCCATATGACCCGCTAATGGGACATCATGTGCCAACTGCAATACTGTTGCAATAAGCAACGCTGGCACAACGACCTGCTTTAAAATGGAGGCCACCGTTACATACTTACGGAACAGAATGCCCACCTGAATAACAAAGGAAGACGACCCGTTCTTATATTTCCTCGTTTTCTCCGTTCGCGCCTCCTCAAAACATGGACTCAATGATGGGTCCTCCTTTTGTAATGTCGCCAAGCGCCCTGGTGTGATATCCAGGTTGACCGCTGGCGTTGTCAAAGGTCTAATCTTAGTCCTATCACCTACCTGTCGACGTGTCTCGACTGCGGCACAAAAGTCAATACCTTTTGATTGTGACCATGCCTGCACATTCTCCTCGGAAGGGGAAACTACCCGAGACACATTACCAATGATGAGCTGGGCGCCTGGAAAACAACCAACGACTGCTTCGACTTCCCCGCTAAGGAAAGGCGTATCTATCACTATTTTTGCCATGGGTAATTTCTCAATGGCCCCTGAAAATTGGATGCACGGGACAGTCTCACCTGTAAGCTGTGAATCCCGAATGCAGTCCCTATGCACTCCCACAATGGTAGATCCTGTATCTCGTAAAACCGAGACCGGTTCGTCCCCAACAAACCCCGGATAAACCCTAAGACCACCTCCTGTATGACATGAATTTATAACGGGGATCTTTCTCCCACAAGGTAAAACACCGGAAGATAATAACTTCTCACAACTGGCACACTTAGAATACTGTCCGCCTCCGTTGCCCGATGTAACACACGCAGCCGCATGATGAAATTTATTAGGGGAACATGGAGTGGAGCTACCGTGATTGCCATCCACGTTCGCCGCTATCCTACCTGCAGGGCAATTCACCCTGATGTGATCTGCTCTTCCGCAGTTCCAAAACTTCGCGGCTCTACACTCGCGTGAAAAATGACCCACGCGTCCGCAAGTCCAACATTCCGCTCCCTGTGCTCCGCTAGACCTGGGTCCCCGTGACCCATCGCGACTGGAACTAAAGTCCCTATGCCGTCGGTCATCGGCAAAGGTCACAAATCGCCCTCGGCCATTACCGCGACCTAGCCCTCCTGCTCGGTCAAACTTACCGGATCCATATGCAGGTGATTGGTGATACCCCCTACGTTGCCCCTGGGCTTGCCCATTATAGGCACCACGCTGACGCGACCTGTCTTTATGTCCTGTCGGCGACCCCTCAACCACGGCGACGTAACCAGCATCCTGGACGTACGCCCTCGCTACTGGTTTGGACGGGTGTGCCGTACGGTATGCTTCCGCCAACTTAGACGCCTCCTGCACCGTCGCGGGTTCGTTTTCTTTCAGGAAAGCCACCAGATCTTTATGGCACGACGGGTACAGCTGGTCACGGATCATTAGGTCTTTCAATTTAGCAAAATCCGCGCCCACATGCGCCAAGTCCACCCAGTTCGTGAAATATTCTGCTAGTCTCGCGACGAAGGCAGCAAAGTCCTCCCTGGTATCCGCACGTGCTCGCCTAAACTGCTCCCGGAAATATTCCTCCGTACGCGCAAATCGGCGAAGCAGCAAAGACTTCAGCTTATCATAATCATGTACGTCTTCGCGCTGTAGCTCTTTAAAGTAGGTTAACGCTCGCCCCTGCAACAAGGAAGCCAGGTACGTGGACCATAATTGTTTATTCTCCCCCCATTGCAGTTGTGCGTTCAGTTCGAACCTGTAAAGGAAGGCGTCTATGTCGTCCTTCCGGTCGTCGAACGTAGGCAGCTTAAACCTAACGCCACCTCTTTTTTGCCCCTGCCGCTCAACTGTTTCCGTTGGCGCATTCTTCTTGCTTTGTAATTCCGCAATCTTTACTTGCGCCTCTATCTCCTTTAACTTTAACTCCCTCTCCTGCTGCTGAGCCTCTTTTTCCTGCTGCTGAGCCTCTTTTTCTCGCTCTCTATCCTTAGCACGCTCGTCGCGCAATTCCGCCTGCTGCTCTTTAATCCAGCCGCGCAGCTCCTCTCCCTCAAGGCCAAGTTCCGTACCTACCTTCATGAGCTCACGGAGATCCGCCATTTCACAGATTTATGGTTATGGTATGTATTATGAAAAAGACCAACCTGTCGGTATGGTCACTAACGACACGACCAGAGACCTGAGATCACACCAGATATAACAACACCCAATTGTCTCAAATACAATTCAGAAATTTACCTACTGAACATTTTATAACCTACTTCCTAACTAATTCTATATTCATTAAATGTATAGCACTATTAATAATAAAAAGAGAAAAGAAAAGACAAAAATGAAGAACTTCAGAAGAAGGACCACAAGGACATCGAGGAACAACGAACCACACTAGGACAAAGACCTAAAAAAGAAAATATAATGGAAAAAAAAATGCAACCTAACTACGCCGATTACACTACAAGGTACGAACAAGAACAGAGTCTGAAAAAAAAGAACGTATCTACAGATAGGTCAGAGAGGGACAAGAGAAACGTCTTCCTAAAACAACGAGGAAGATGGAACGCCACAATCTAAACAACAATACAGGTCCCTACAGAACTGTTCACTGTGATGAACGAAGTTCCAAAGTTTACCACACCTATTTTAAAGGATAAACTAAGTTCAACACAGCAAACGAAAACAGCAAAAACAGAGAAAAAGACAGATTAAAGGAACAGCCCACAATCCAGGGTACAAAATTTCAGTTTTCACTTAACTTTCAGCTTTATGAGTTTAAGTCCTCCCCTTAATCGGAGCTCTGGCCGCTTGACTTCTCAGGCTGGCACACACACTCTGCAGAAATTTAAGTACACATTAATACATATTCATCAAAATACATGCATCAATACATATTCATAAAAACACATAAACCATATCATGAAATCTCCATTCATCCAACAAACAGAAGACAACAGCACAAATTCCTACCACAAGATAAGTACTACGTGGACAAAAACTAAAGTAACAAATGCCCACTGACAAATACCTACTAACTAACTACAACTAATTATTACGAAAATGGACGAGCCCCCAGTGTCAAGAGCAGATTTAATTCATAAGAGTAAATTTTTGCGAGAGCAGTAAGTAATTTTTAGAAACGTAATTATTGTACGAGCCAGCATAACTTGGCCTTGAGCTGGTCTCGTAAACAATGTGTTTTGAACAGTTTTTTCCCTGATAGATAGACAGAAGGTGGGGAAGGATAGAGGGACAGCGTAGGTGTGCATGACTGAGCACTTGTTGTATCTCGTGTTTTGAACTAGGGGTAGTAAAGAGGGAAGGGGTGAGTAGGAATTAAATGTTATTGAGACGTCTGTTGACGTACAGAAAAACCGTGATCCAGAGTAAAAGCTCGGGGTTTTGAACATGTTAAGAATTTATTGCTATAAAATTTATATTATATTGTATTGAAGTAATTCGACCTTTGATGTCGACCCAAGGTCGTTGCGTAGGGCTGTTACTTAAAATAACTCAGTTCGGCAGCTGAGCTAGAAGTGGTTGCACCAATCACAATCCAGGAATTAGACGGTAAGCTGCAGATGCAGTCCAGTATTTAAGGCCATACAGAACTTAGTTCTGGGCCACATGTAGAAAATCCATTTACGAGGTGGACGGCGATAGTCCTCAGCCAGATGAGGGACATGGAGACGCAGTTGAGCAGTCCATTGTGAGGGGCCTGATTTAAAGCTCCAGAGCCTAAGCTACTTGGTTTGATATAAACCCACAGCGTTTACATCCAGCGCTCTCACTCCCAGTGAGGGCCGCATGGTGAGAGTCTATACTAATTTGTAATGATGAAAGTGAACCGTTCTACTTACTTTTGAAGACAGTTTCAGAGCTACCGCCAGACAACGCATGGTTGTACAAGCATTCTCCATGGCGTGTCTAGAGGAAATGTCCACATCATAACATGTCTCATTGAATTAATAGAATTTAAACTGTTAAATCTGTCGCCACGTGCGCGGATTCTATTTGCCATATAACTCATATGACCTGCAAGTAGTTAGATTGAATTCGTTAGTCTTTATAAAAGCTGTAGTTCCATTAGTTAGATTCAGTTGCCTTTGAATTGATATATATATTTATAATTATATTTGTTACATTAATTCCTGTAATTAAACTGCTCTACAGTTCTGCTAAAATTGAAAGCAATTGATTTATTTAGTTTCTAGAGTGCAAGTATTTATTTTTGTGTGTTCGTCGATTGTGGGAGCGGACCTCGAAAGAGTGTCAGTCGAAATATCCCCATGTAACCCACATCGCGACACTGGAGGGGACATTGTTTAGTTTATAGGTTATTTAGATTGGACTATAATATCGGTTTTCTCTTTGATTAACTTTTGTTTTTTTTCAGTTTCAGTGCTCACGTGGTCTTCACGTTGAGCTACTTTAATTACTTCATTGTATTTAGTTTTGTATACTGCTTTCTTTCATTATTTGTTCCACATATTTCCGGCTCTCCCATTGACCCGAGGATCGAGGCCAAGGAGACTTCAACATAACTAAACGAAGAAAGACAAACGTACTGACTGTGGTGTACGCAAGGGCTAAAGAAGCTACTTGATAGAGAGACTCGATATGCGATTATCGAACGTGAGTGTCTCGCGATTGTTTACGCGGTCGATGCATTTTCTCGATACTTATTAATGTCCGAATTTATAATTGAAACGGATCATCGTCCATTACTATTCCTCAAGTCGAACAGAGCGAGAAATGCGCGACTTACCTGATGGAGCCTTGCGCTCCAGGAATACAAATTTATCATTAGAGCTATACCTGGGAATGATAATCTACAAGCCGATGTGTTGTCCCGGTTAATTTAGTATCATTATATAGTCTGTAAACATTGAGGTTGAGCATTTTTCACCTTATTCGGAGACCGTGGATGGTTTCACATTATTTGTCCTACAAGTTATGGGCATACTTTCTCAAAATTTATGTGATTCCTTTATCCACTAGCGTCCATTCTGACCAAGACCTGAGTTCCAGACAACCTTGACGCCTTTGTCTGCGGGTCAATGAGATGAGGAAATGGCAAACCAAGGGACCAGACCTACTGCTGCCAGGATACCATTACGTTACATTAACCATTGTTTGTACATGTTATATATGTCATAATTACGCTCAGTGAAGCTATGAGCTAGATGCTCAATATTTTAAGTCTTTACAGTATGTCTTTGTGAAATAGGTTATCACTTTAATTGTAACGATATTGTTACATTACATATATTACACTATACACTATTACCACATATATTATAGAACGTCGCATATGTCCTTCAGAATGCACGTTCTCAACAATTTTTTTCATGACTTTCAGTTAACGCTATAGTTTTTCCATATGGCTTCCAAATGTATTCTGACTTAATGACTTTAGTACACATTGTGTCGTTCAAACCCTAAGTTTTCACTGGGGTGGGGGATGTGTCAAGAGCAGATTTAATTCATAAGAGTAAATTTTTGCGAGAGCAGTAAGTAATTTTTAGAAACGTAATTATTGTACGAGCCAGCATAACTTGGCCTTGAGCTGGTCTCGTAAACAATGTGTTTTGAACAGTTTTTTCCCTGATAGATAGACAGAAGGTGGGGAAGGATAGAGGGACAGCGTAGGTGTGCATGACTGAGCACTTGTTGTATCTCGTGTTTTGAACTAGGGGTAGTAAAGAGGGAAGGGGTGAGTAGGAATTAAATGTTATTGAGACGTCTGTTGACGTACAGAAAAACCGTGATCCAGAGTAAAAGCTCGGGGTTTTGAACATGTTAAGAATTTATTGCTATAAAATTTATATTATATTGTATTGAAGTAATTCGACCTTTGATGTCGACCCAAGGTCGTTGCGTAGGGCTGTTACTTAAAATAACTCAGTTCGGCAGCTGAGCTAGAAGTGGTTGCACCAATCACAATCCAGGAATTAGACGGTAAGCTGCAGATGCAGTCCAGTATTTAAGGCCATACAGAACTTAGTTCTGGGCCACATGTAGAAAATCCATTTACGAGGTGGACGGCGATAGTCCTCAGCCAGATGAGGGACATGGAGACGCAGTTGAGCAGTCCATTGTGAGGGGCCTGATTTAAAGCTCCAGAGCCTAAGCTACTTGGTTTGATATAAACCCACAGCGTTTACATCCAGCGCTCTCACTCCCAGTGAGGGCCGCATGGTGAGAGTCTATACTAATTTGTAATGATGAAAGTGAACCGTTCTACTTACTTTTGAAGACAGTTTCAGAGCTACCGCCAGACAACGCATGGTTGTACAAGCATTCTCCATGGCGTGTCTAGAGGAAATGTCCACATCATAACATGTCTCATTGAATTAATAGAATTTAAACTGTTAAATCTGTCGCCACGTGCGCGGATTCTATTTGCCATATAACTCATATGACCTGCAAGTAGTTAGATTGAATTCGTTAGTCTTTATAAAAGCTGTAGTTCCATTAGTTAGATTCAGTTGCCTTTGAATTGATATATATATTTATAATTATATTTGTTACATTAATTCCTGTAATTAAACTGCTCTACAGTTCTGCTAAAATTGAAAGCAATTGATTTATTTAGTTTCTAGAGTGCAAGTATTTATTTTTGTGTGTTCGTCGATTGTGGGAGCGGACCTCGAAAGAGTGTCAGTCGAAATATCCCCATGTAACCCACATCGCGACACCCAGTGTCACAACGGACGAGCCCCCAGTTTCACAACGGACGAGCCCCCAGTGTCACAAATCCCAGACTGGGAGATGCGATGGTTATAACAAGACAACAATCACGATCGAACAAGTTTAACACTTAACAGAACAACCCATCAGACTCACACATTTATTATACATAAACATAAAGATAATAGAGCAAATACAGACATTATATTATTCAATTCCACTGCCGTACAACGGCCTTCTCCCGTACGCACACTTCCTCCGGTCCACAACCCGGTAGTTACTTCTAGAGACACTTCGGTCTCCGCTTCTCCTCTCCCTGTCTTAATAGCACATTAATATTTCACTGGCACCGCAGTCTCCCAATAGCACCTTCATATTGCCATAACACATTAGCATTCCAATAGCACATCAACATGGCAATAGCACATTAGCATTTCAATAGCACATCAACATGGCAATAGCCCATTAGCATTTCAATAGCACATCAACATGGCAATAGCACATTAGCATTTCAATAGCACATTCACGATCACATATACGTCCCTGTCGTTGGCCAGACTGCCACGACTCATGTGTTGCGACTGTCCTACACGACAGCGTCACTCCTGGCCTATGTGTGGCCTTCGGCCCTATGCTGGCCTATCCCCTGGGCTCACCGTAGGCGGCGCTTCGGCCCGTCCCCGGCACCTACAAGAATAACATTACATTGGTATAATACCATACCACTTCTATTCACTTCACCCCTCATTACAACTCATGAAGCGTACACACAATAGTTCACATTTCACTCACCAAACATCTTACGGTAACACACCTCCACTGTAGTACACAATACTCACTCTCGCTACAAATCCATGAACTCAACTTACATCTATCGCTCATGGCGCACATTGCTATATACAGTATCAAGGACTTCCACATTCCTCACATATACTTATTTACATCATGGTAATAGACGAATATAATACATCAATCATAATTATCAATCATCGTTCCACCTACCAGTCATCACTGGAAAAAACACTACTCCCAAGTCTTCCGACTGCTCTCCTTATGTTCGCCCTCTGGGGCTTTCTCCTGCGTCCGCTTTCTTAGACGTCTTAGTGTGCAGTGATAGTAATACAGCGCTCTCGCCTCATTCAGACCCCCCCCCCCCACTCACAACATGCACGCTTTAACGTTAACTAACAGAAGTCAATATAGGTGAGCAGCCTCACTATCCCGTGAGTCATTCCCCACTTCCATGCCCCCGTAATCTCTGAATTCCGCTCACTCCACTCGTGACATCCATATCCATCTATCTTATATTGTCTGCGTGCGTTTATGTTGTTGTTTTTTTACAAAGTTATCGTCCAACTGTCTCTCTGTCTAGTCTACATCCATCTACCTTCTCTTATCGAAGCGCTTGCATGGTTTTTTGTTGTTGTTTTTTTTAATTTTGCATCCTACTGCATCCAACTCATTTCCATTATATCATTTTTCAGCCATCGCACCCACTCCAATTTAACAAAATTGTACGCCAACAAACCTTTTATTGTTCTGTTACGTGATGCTGCCTACGAAATGATTGATCGCATTCCGTTGTCTTTTGCCCCAGTATTGAGTTCTCCACAGAAGGTTAGAAAAGAAAATTGCATGGCTCCTTATCGAACACATCTAACATGTGTTCCATTCTGCCCAGACCACCAACATATATAATGGAAAACCCATTATGCGGTGACAGAGGTCCTAGCCTCACAAAAAGATTCCTGGCTTTTGATAAAAGCTTGAAAAACAAAATAGGCTCGCGGAGAAAACAGAAACCCGAAGTATGTGGGGAAAAAAAAGAAGCAATATGATGATTTAAGAATGTCAGGGTCTGGTATTCAAACGAATATTTTCGATTCAAGGCTGTATCCTCTTTGATAGCATCCTCTTTGTCCTACTGTCCTTACAAAACTCACGTAAATCTATAAGAGGAAAGATAAGCGGTGTATTGAAAACTGAATGATATTTTTTTTCTTTTCAGATTCCTTAGCAGCAAAACATTTTACGTAATGGTGCTAGATCTAGTATAGGAAATAAAATGCCGATCAGTATTTTTCAATATTTGCTCAGATTAACCCTTTCAATACCGGCACAGCATTGCTGAGAATCCTTTACTGCTGCATAAGTTGCACGTTTTTGGTTTTCAACTAGTAACTTTGAATTGCGGATGAATGTCATAATTAGATTTTATGTTCACACTGGCTCTCGCAAATGTAAATGAAAAATAATGCAGATATTCGACAAAATTTCAGAAAATCCAGCTTTCACAACCTTAGTTGTCAACGGGTTCAACTGATTATATCCGTGAGAGGTGGGAAATTGGTTCACGTGGGACTTTCACTGATTTAATACATGTAGTTGAAAGTTGTTTGATTTTTTTTTTTCAGTTCTTTTGGAGTTTATGGGATGTTTTTCTCGTTGTTTTTTTTTTTCCTAACTCACAGCTTTTTATACGGCATTTTTAGGTCACATTTCAACTTTATGCTAGGCCCTGCTACGACCCCTAGTTTGTTGGGGGTTTTTTTTGGGGGGGGGGGGTCCATATGAGTTACACAACTTTAAGCGGGCACATATTACATGTTCTGAGTGTTAATCGCCGAGCCCTGCATTTACAGTAAAAACATCCACTTACTTGCCAGGGGGTGCTGCCCCCCTGCGACCTCCCCCTCTCCTCCGCTCACGGACGCTCCTAAAGTCGCGTCCTTGCAGTATCCCTATCATGGAACTCATATGGAACTCCTCCTTTTTTGTTGTTGTTTTTTTTAACTAGATGAGACGCCTAGTATTATCCGGGATAAACCTGTGTTTCCATCCTTCTCTCATCCTCACTCTGATCTCGACAATTTCATAATAATAATAATCCAGTCTTGGCAGCAGAATACATGCACGGCAAGGCACAACGCATCAACCGAACGCTTGTCAAATACTGTCTCCCCATGCAGCAAAGCTTATCAAAGGGAGCACAATAAGAGACCATTGTATTTGAATGAAGACAATCGGTCGGTACAAAAGCGACTGGGTTAGATTAGTTGACACTTGAGAAAATTAATTTAAGCTGTAGCTTTGAGCAAAGAAAAGGGCCACAGGGGAGATACTGTGGTCTAGAGGTAGATGCTCGCCTCTCATGCCGAAGGTACCGGGTTCGGATCCCGGTCAGTGCAGGCATGTTGAAATTATGGGATTTTTCTCATTATTTACCTGTCCCTCATCCTATAGGCCTAATAGGTAGGATCTAGCACCTAGTCTTCTCGGATAAGGACGAAAAATTCGGAGGGCCCTTGTGCACGTTAAAGATACCTTGGCACTTGCAAATCGTTAAGAGCAGGTCGTACAAGGCCGCTGCCCAGGCAAAATTCTAAAAAAAAGAGAGAAAAAAGAAGAGAAAAACTCATTCCTACCACAACAAGAAAAATAAACCAAGAAAAAGTGAGGTGTAAATGCCAATTGCAGCGAAACTCCTAAAAATAAAGATCTAAACACAAAGAACAGGGCCAAAATTGCACCACAATGTCGTCCTCCCGCACTTTTTTTTTTCATTTGTAATGAGATACAAGCAGCCTAGAATAATATACCGCGATTGTACACTTGGAAATTATTCGTCATGTTTAAAAATTAGCACCCATTGCTCAGAGATTAAAAAGTTCTGGTTGGGTCGTACTCATTAATACTTTTCATGAAACAGAATAAAGAATTTGCACAGAAAACTTCCTGTGGTGCAGGTGGAAGCTTCGTTCACCTCCTACTACAGCAATTTCAAAGGGATAATTGGGAAGTCCGCATGGTAAACTATCATAATGGTTATGATGTTTTAAAAATCGCTATTTAACCCTCAGCTTTTCAGAATTTAACGCTCAACTTATAACACAATCTGCGGGCTGCGAGGGCTACTCGCATGCCAAATACCTCAATTTTTGAAAAAAACATTTTTTTTTTACTGTCGAGTCCATAGTTTACCAATTGGCCCTCGATAATGCCCTTGAATCAGTGAGTGGTCTAACTCCACCTTTGCTGAAAATTGAGATATAGCACTATTTTATTCGCTTGTATGGAACCTCCAGTCTTTCAATGGAATAACTCTGCCGGGGCGAAATAAAATTAATTTGTGTCTTTTCTCTTAAGCCTCTAGGCGCCATGTATTACCAGTGACACAGAAATTTATCAGTCCCCACAATAACTCAAGGCGAGAAAAGTTATGTTTAGTAAGTTGGTACAATATACAGGAAATCAACCATGTGATCATGAAAACCCCTCAGTTCTGCCCCCGTGAACAAATTTTCACAAAATCGGAATTTTCCCACACGCAGAAATCGGAGCGGAGCCCAGAGGGTTAGCTTACTCTTAATCAAAGGAAAAAAATCAAACTCAATTTTCTCAAAACCAGTGAAAGAGGGCTTAGTCCACACTTATATTCCCGAGCACTGTTAAGATAGTGTGAAATGTATGGTTTGCAATGTCTCTCTTCAGTACAATATTATTGTGATAGCAATCGGAAAGTCCTTGTAGAGATTTTGTCAGTGATGGTAGTAGGAATATTCACCATATGGCGACATTCGTTTTTGTTTGTTCCAACTCCACTTTTTGCATAACTGAGAAATTCTACATTTGTGGCTTTAGTATTATGATAAGGTGTTAAAATAAATCGGAACTGTCAGAGCTTGATAAGTGCCACAACGCATTTTAATCAATTTAGTGTCAAAGTGTACATTTGTTATACATCTTCTACATACTATAAGATCTGCAGTTTTTTTTCGGAAAAATTAAATGGAGATAGAACAAAACAAGAACTTAGGCCGTGATATTTTTTAGCCTACTGAATCTTCCTACCCGCATAACTAGTGGATAATGGATAGAAACAGATCTATACAGTTATGATTATCAATGATATATTATTCATTTTATGCCTGTCTGTTTGTTTGTTTTCAGTAAGACATCATGTTAGTGTGGGTTATCTTGATTGTGGTTATTGCTGTCTCACTGTGGTGGCTTAAGGAAGAGGTGGAGTACGAGACATCCTTCATCATACACACTACCGTGTCAAGAAGGGTGATCTTTGACTCTCTTAAGTCACCGGTCAATTTGGAGAAAACACATCCAACTGTGTAAGTAAATAAGATATTACTGCTCTGCATGTATCTAGATGTGACATTGGTTGCCTTACAAATGTGGGTGGATCTGGCTGAATTGGACTCAAGGTGAAATTTTTATACCTCTTTAAAAAAAATCAGAATAAAATATTTCTAAGACGATTTCAAGCAAAATATTTTAACGGAATGCAGAAAAAATGGCTAATCTTTTAATTTAAAAGCAAATTTCCATAGAAAGCGTTTCCTCATTGAGCTTTGAATGGGTTTTCTGGGGAATCTGGTCTTTCACTTTAAGCCCGATTTGGCCAGATACACTCACAAATTAATGATGGAAATAAGGCCTGTTGGTGCACTGAGTCAAGTTTGTTTCATCATTTGTGGCAATGAAGTCTGTCGAGACCTGCCGTACTAATGAGACTGAAACAGTTCTGTCTGCCTAGTTCGTTCAACGGAGGTTCAAGTCTGGGTCAAAACTGACGCAAAACAAAGTTGACTCAGTCCGATGTTTGCCTTTTAACTAACCTTTTTTTGCTGTAAATTTAATGACACTCTGACCGACATAATGGCTGAGCGTTATCATGAAAACTAAGAATAGATTTTCAAAAAATTGTGAGAAACATCAAGAAAATGGACATAGAGAGGACAATGATCAGGGTGCGGGCTGTGATCGACCATGAAAAGAAAATTGGACACTGCTGATAATTATGAGGACGGGAAGAATTATCCGATTTTTTTGTTATATTCACAGTCTTAGAGGTATAATGTAGTAGTTGTTGTTTTTTTTTCACTTTCACTTGCCCTATATCATATTAATTGTTTCACATCATTTAAGCCAATGGACAGCGGTGTCTTACAAAGAAAGTTTTATAATAAACTTCACCACCCGTGGACAACAACGGGCCTTTAATTTAATACTTTGCACGTCAGGAGCAGGGGAAAATTCAAGTTGCTAGTTGTGCTAAAAGACTTGATACACACTGGTGGCTGATGATCATGAGAGATGGAGAAATCAAAAAGATCAGTTCTTTGTTTAATACATAGTCTCACGGCCCTTGAAACTAATGCTTCCTTTTGGCGTGCCTTTTTACTTTGGTAAGTTTCACGCTTTCGTGTTTATGTGCTTTAGGGAAGAGATCGGAAGGGCAGAGAGGTGAGATCACTGCAAATGCTGCCTGTTCAGTTAGCAAGGAAGAGATTTAGACTGGCTACAACTCACAAGCATCAGTATAAACAATCATACATCTTTTTCTTAAAGGATGGATCTGGTCTAATTAAGGAGATCGTGCGTGGGGAAAGGCTGGAGGGGGAAGGGAAAGAGGTGGGAACCGATGCCAGTTGTAGCTGGACTGTGGGTGCGGGAGAAGGAACTGAGGTAGATTTTTTTTTGTTCAGATCCATTAGTTCTTCGAACGTTCTTTGATAGCATCCTGTTTCTTGCTGATACCACTCGTAGACCTTATCCTAAGACGGTGCTGACGGTACTGCACTTGGGGTTAGAAATAGGACTGTGATATAGAAATGTACTCGAAAAGAATAAGAGACTGAGATGATTTCTTTGAAGATTCTGGCAGTGCAGTACGAGAAACCTGAAATGGACAGAATAACAGAGTTGCGTGGAAATAGTGGCGGATCTACTATGAAGACGATGGAGCTTAAGCTTCAGGGCCCTTAATCCCGGAGGGACACTGAAGAAACGTTTTCTTAATGAGTGAAATTTGAATGTTGCTCTATAATTGTGGCTGGTTGCGATGGAACCCCACAGCAGTTTTACCTTCAGGGTCCTAAAAATGTAGGTTCGCCACTACATGGAAATATGACAATATCTCTTACATTGATTTTGTGATGTTTCAGAAAAAAAGTATTTGACATCAGAACAGAAAATGAAGCCGTGACGTTTCAGATCGAGGATGATTTGGGACCTCTTGGCAAGCAGAACTTCCCTATGAAGTTTATCAGTTTCAGCGAAGCCACACATTTACACCATATACGGGTGGAACACAGTAGTAGCATTGCTGATGGTAAGAAAAATGTTTGTCAGCTGTGAATGGATTCCCGGTCTTGTGGAAGTCATAGCATAGTCACTGCTCTACGCTAGTGGCATAAGTCATTTTTGACTGTCAGGGTTAGGATTTGAATTGCCGTGCTAGGTCACGCATTGTTTATTACATGGCATCATTGATTTTGGCCAGTCCAAACGTTTTTAACCATCCCCGTAAAACACGAGCACAGTAAACCCCATCTGTAACACCCTTCCTTGAACTCGTAACACTCGAGGACCCAGCTCGTAACATTGACACTTTTGAATTATTAAGGAAAAACTTTCTTTTCCTGTTATTTGGTGAGTTGTGCCATTATGATTCTGTTGAATTATTACATTTTCCTACTGGTGCATTTCTTTTTGTAATATATCACTATCTTATGGCGCGCAATCTCAGGAATGCAATGAACCGTCAATTGCCTTTTGGCATAGGTCTGACATTATGCCATTATCGTAGAGCAGTGACGACATGCGGCCTGCAAGTTTAAAAAAAGTGAAGGTTTATAATCCCAGGCAGGACATCCAAGGCAATTCGATTTCCACATAATTTACATGGAAGTGAGTAAAATCTCCACTTTTTCTTTAATTGTCATTATGGATTGTAACAACTGCAATGATCCTACGTTATTAAATAATTCCAATCTAAATGTTTATATTGATATCTGATAACATTTTTCCTTGTTATTTTCTCTCGAACTTTTATATTTGTGGCGCAATTACGATAATCCTCTGATGGAGATGCATTCTGACAAGAGTATAGGCTGTAAATATAGTTTCCATTCAGAAAACATTGTCTTCAATTCGATGTCGAAAGATCTTTTGGGAGCGAGTGACTGAGCCGGTAGATTTTGGCTTTCAAGAATGAAATCTCCATTATCTTAATACCTGTTTTGATTTTATCTAAACTGATATAGACTTTGTGCCGCAGTTGGGCAGTAATGTGAATTTAAAGAGGTTTGCTTTCCTGAGGTAACACATAATGTGAGCCGTAGGTTGTGGGTTTTCTGATAAAGTATGCAGTGGATATGCTATGTTACAAACCATGTGTTGAACACTTTTTTATGAGTACCTTGTCAGAAATTTGGCAGTACTGAACATACATGAAATATCAATGCATAAATTACTAGCTGTCCTTAAAATGGCGGTTCGATGTCACAATGTTTCTCCCATACAAACTGACCAACTTGTGAAATTGTAAATGTAATGGCTTTGTGTCTTCTCATATTGGTATGCTCGTGTAAACTGGCAAGCTTATTTAAATTACACTTTCCTACCAATTTTCATATTTTTTCGATGAGTAGTTTTAAAACTCTTTCGCTAAGGGCATTTATGGGCCTAACCCGATTTGTTGTGGTAAGGTAAGGTTAGAGCGTTCCAGGCAGCAACCTCTCGGGAAATTCGACACGTACAACTGTCGTCAAATTTGCACTATGGGAATGATATCTCTCCTACATAGATCCGCTGGTTACTAAACCGCGCCGACGTCAGTCTGAAGTAGAGGACCTGCCCCTTTGGTGATTCTACGAATGCTATAGAAATCTACGTCGGTTCTGGTTGGGGTTCTACGAAGTAGTGTATTATTAGAAATTTGTGGAATACTGGGGTTATAAGTATTCAAGTTAGATGTTATAACACTGGAAAGTTAACTACTTTAAATATTTTGTTTCATGTCTTTGCAGTTATTGTGAAGTTGGCAATCAGTGATTACCAAGCCAGTGATGAAACATCAGAAACCGACGCAGAAAGAACCGGCATCTTGCCGTCTGTGACTGTTCGTGGATCTACCACTGTCCGGGCCTGGAGAATGTTTAACCTGCTCATGAATGAACATATAAACAGTCTATGGGACCGAACAGTTAGAAATACAATAGAGATACTGGGTGGAGACTCGGATAACACAGACCATGTCAAGTCCAGTTAACTAGAAACTATGATTAATGTTCATGTTTTTATAATGGTTAGATTTGGGCTGAAACAGATTGCAAGCCTTATTTGATCCTGTGCCATTTTGTTAAGTTTTGCAAACTGAAGGAGAGTATTGTCAGTGAAGTATTAAGTGTGAAATAGGTGTCCTAGCAGAATGGGTATTGAAAACGTGAGCTAGTATGATATCAGAGGTAAATTCACTGCATGCATGAGTGAATGTCTGAATGTCTTCAATAAGTACAATGTAAGTGTTTACCGATTTTCAGAAGTATTTCCTCGTGGTATGAACAAGAGAAAGAATCAGTAGATATGATGTTGTGTCACTGGATTTAACCAGAAGTATTTCAGGAGTGACGTCATCTATAAAGTACCTAACCTGGGAAGGGGTGGGGGGGGGTGATAAGTGGTATCCCCAGGGTATGAAAAGATGCCAAGAGGAAGGGGAGTGAGGAAGTATAGATTAGTTATTTAACCCTTAAGGCCCCACCCCAATTTCTGCTTGTGGGAAAATTCTGATTTTGTTAGAATTTCTTTTTAGGGACATAATTTAGGGATTTTCCTGATCATTTGATTAATTTTGTGTATACTGTAGAAATTACTGAAAAATAACCTGTGTCACCTTGAGTTTTTGTAGGAACTCCAGCCGAATGATAGTCTGTTTATATCATTGGTGATACTTGGGACCTAGAGGGATAAGTATGTTAATAAAGTAAAAGTGGTTTTATTTCCTTTTTCTTCAGCTGGTTAAATTATTGGATTATCCATAAAAGTGATTTTCTAATGAAACATGTCTAGTCAAGCAGTCCATGTAAAATGCTTCAAAGTTTCAGAAAACCAAGACTTTAACAGGGCCATGCCTTAAAGTTTCAGAAAACCAAGATTTTAACAGGGCCAAGCCTTAAAGTTTCAGAAAACCAAGATTTTAACAGGGCCAAGCCTTAAAGTTTCAGAAAACCAAGATTTTAACAGGGCCAAGCCTTAAAGTTTCAGAAAACCAAGATTTTAACAGGGCCAAGCCTTAAAGTTTCAGAAAACCAAGATTTTAACAGGGCCAAGCCTTAAAGTTTCAGAAAACCAAGAATTTAACAGGGCCAAGCCTTAAAGTTTCAGAAAACCAAAATTTTAACAAAGGACATACACCAATCTAATGGCCATGCACTTGTACAAGAGGGGAAGAGGGATGGGGGTTGAGGTCAAGTCTAAGTTTGCTGGGGAGAGGGGTTAAAAATCACCGAAACTGAAACCAAGTTGCTACCTCATGGAAGGTCCCAGTCCAGCAGACTGGTTTGTTGTCTTTGAAAGCATATTATGTTATATTTGCACAGTCGTATAGTGTTATCTTTTAGTGAAAATAGTGCTTTTAAGAAATACCCATCACTATTTGATGACCAGCAGGAGTGATTTCAGGATCTGTGTTTGAATTTCACCTTAAGTAATGAACAAAGTATGGAAATTTGAGTATCTCTATTTGATTGATTTCAGCAGGAAAATACAGGCTGAGTGTATGTCTGTACCTTGAAAGCAATGCGGTGATTTAAAGTTTGATGAATGATAATATTTTGGATGCCTAGTGATTTGGATCTGTTTTCACCTGATGTTTGTCTGAAGATGTTTAATCTGGCAAAATGGAAATGTTATTTCAGAACATGTGGTTGTTCAAATTTTAAAGGTGCTTTTCAAGATTACGATCATTTTTCAAGATTTACTATCATTTTTTCAAGATTTACTGTCATGTTCACTTGTCACAGTAAATTGTGATTTTGTATAAATGTTTGCATATATTTAGCTGGAGAGAAAGATTAGGTAAAACAATATTATGTATGCTTTAAATAATGTTGACTTTACTATGCCCTCCATAATTTGTAGCATGGTTTATGACAAATCAGATCTTGCTCTTATATTGTGGTTATTCCATCTTTGAGACCAGGCATGAAATAATGTGAAAGGCCATTCACTGCAATGATTGTTATTTAATAAGTTTTGTGTACATCTTTGTAAATACAATAACAATCCTACCTTGAAAAAATACTCACGTCCAAGTTGAATTTGTTTAATGGTAATCACATGAGTATTTGGATTGTAGATAATAAATATTTTTGATGTGATGACATATTTCATTGTATTTGCGCAGTATTTTAAATTTAAGTTTGTATCCCAATGAAAATAACGAAATAAGCGTAAATTTATTGGGGAACACAGCTGAAGTGTCTAGTGGCAAACTGTTTGAATCTGGTGTAAATTAGAGTCTGTAGACCTTATGCTGTCGCTATTCTTTGTCAGCTACTGTTGGTGCAAGTTTAACTCTGGAATAATAAACAAAAATTTCAGTTGTGAACATAAGCAATCCACAATAATACTAGATTAATTTGTAAACTAGGAACACTGCATATATCAGGCATACGTATTTAGTGATTTGCAACATTACAATATTACACATGGTATAACAATGGCATCTTTTATTTTGAGAGACCATTAAAATTTACTCTTTCGGGACGTATCACCGATTTATCAGAGCCAGTGAGAAATGCGTTTGGACGTATCACGGATTTATATTGTATTCTACATTCAGTTCTCTTTATTTGATGTATAACATTTTACTTTACTATCAATCCTTTTTTTCTGTAAGCGTTTTTCTGAACCATACTGTTTTGTCACAAAGTGGAAGAAAATTAATTATGCCCAGACTTGATCGAAGCCCCTGACACTGACGTCTTGAGAGAGTTAAAATTCCATTCATCTTGGATGCCTCTGGGTTACTGTCTTACTGCTTGTTTCTCTGAATTTCCTACAAAATAAAAATTTGAATTCTTTTTCAGTTGCCTATGATAACAATGTCATGTAAGACAGGGTTATGTGATCATGAAAAATATTTTTATTTATTATTTTTTGCATTGAAAAGTAATTCCATCTTTACCCTATACATACATCAGACATATTGCTTACTCAATAAAATATGAGATCTCTTTTGCTACGTTTTATATAATTAATTCTCTACTTTCATATGTTCTGAAACACCAGAAACAAAATACTATGGAGATCTGTTGCCTTGATTAAAGATGCAGGAAACTATGTAATAATGATTATTTACTTGGTGCCAACAAGGACATGCATAATGGGATTGGCAAAATTAGATAGTCCCCACACAGATATATTTTGTTATTCAAAATTTGTCCACAAAATCTCAAAAAGACATCACCTTCCCTTAAACCTATAGTAATCAATTTTGATTACTTTTCAGGAGAAGCGAAAAACTGTTTTTTTCCAGTACAACGTTTCTACTTATGATGAAATTTTGAAAACTTGCTATTCGATATTATTTTTCAGCTGAGGAGTCTATGACGGAGATCATTTGATGCAGTTTTGAATACAGTTGAATAATTATAAAAAATCAATTTTTCAAAGTTTTGAGTTGCCCCAGTCTTAGGGGACGGTGACAAATTTATTTCTGTAAAATGAACCATTAAACCAAAAAGAAAGTTTAGCAATCCTCAGTGATGTGGCATAAGCAGAAGAAAAAACATTCATTCAAGGAGTCCATAAAACTATTTGGCCAAAAAATACAGTTATTGATCTGTATATGTTCAAAAACACAAAGTATTGAGCGCGTTCATGAATGGGACAGCAATTTGTTACCTGAAATGGTGCCAGCAAAGAGAATTATCATGAAAATTGCCCTAAAAATGACAGGCCTTTAGGAATATATGTTTTTCACAAGTTAATAATGATGCATAGTCTGTAATTCCTTTTTGACTCTTTCACTTTTTTTAACAATTTCCTCAGAACAACTACATCTTTGACATTGTAAAAACATGGGCAGTGTCAGCCCTGAATTTCCTTTTTCTTTATGCTGTAATTTCATTATTTTGAAAGGCAGAGATGTTTTCTCATGCTACATTGCATTCTTGCAAATGTAGGAGGTAAAATTAAGTTATTATTTGGTTGTGCTTTCTCATCTTTCAAAATTCAAAACAATTTTTCAATTTGTCCAATGATTTGTTGGGCAAACAGAAAAGGATCAACCTGCCAACTTCAATAGAAAAGGAACATCTGCCTAATGCATTTGGGGACTTCTTCATGGACAAAATAGAAAAAATTAGAGACAATTTAAGTAGTTGTGATATGACTAGTGAAAATTCTGTATTTGTTGGGAATAATCTTTCTTGTTTCAGTGAAGTTACCAGTGATGAAATCAATGACATAATTTGTTCTGCTGCTACTAAGCAATGTGAACTAGATCCCATGCCCACAGACTTGTTAAAAAAATGCTTACCTGATCTTTTACCATCCATCACAAAAATTATTAACACTTCTTTATGTACAGGTGCTGTGCCAGAGACCTATAAAGTTGCTCTCATTAAACCTTTGCTTAAGAAAGTTAATCTTGACTCTGAAAACTTGAAAAACTATAGACCAGTATCTAATCTTCAATTTTTATCAAAGATTTTAGAGAAAGTAATTTTAAAACAACTACTTGGTCATCTAAACAATAACGCTCTCTGTGAATCATTCCAGTCAGCATATCGTGCAAATTGTAGCACTGAAACTGCTTTATTGAGGATTGTTAATGATTTGTTTGGATTACTGGACAAGGGCTTGGTTTCGTGTTTAAACATTCTTGATCTATCAGCTGCCTTCGACACTATAGATCATGAAATTATTCTTTGCAGATTAGAAGCAACCTATGGGATCTCTGGTATAGCTCTGAAATGGTTCAGGTCCTATCTATGTGACCGAAAACAAATTGTTGTAACAGATAACATAAAATCAAAAGAATACATACTGCCATATGGTGTTCCACAAGGCTCAGTTTTAGGTCCCACTCTCTTTATTATGTACATTGGGCCCCTGTCTAATATTTTTAAAGATCATGGTTTTTATTACCATCAGTATGCTGATGATGTCCAACTATATCACCCTGGTACGACTTTAGGTCATGTTGACAATGTTATAAAAGATAGTGAAAAGTGTATTATGGACACAAAAGAATGGATGAACCAAAACAAACTAAAGCTAAATGAAGACAAAACAGAAGTTATGATTATTGGAAAGAAAAGACAAATTACTGCAATTAGAAATGTAAAATTAAATCTTGGTGAAAGCACTGTAGCAAACGTGAATAAAGTTAAAAACTTAGGCACAATTTTAGAATCAGATCTGAGCATGGAAAATCAAATAAGTTCATTATGTCGATCATTAATGTTTCAATTAAAAAACATCAGCTCTATTCGTCCATTCATATCCCAAGAGGCAACTCGAATACTTATCACTTCACTTATGTTTTCAAAGCTTGATTATTGTAACTCTCTGCTCTTTGGAATTCCGAGCAACAAAATAAAATGCCTTCAGATAATTCAGAATAATGCAGCTAGACTGATTTTTAGAAAATCAAAAAGAGAATCTGCCCCAAGCCTTATTGACCAACTTCACTGGCTTACTGTTGAAAACAGAATAAAATTTAAAGCTGCAGTTTTGGTTTACAAATGTCTTGAAGGTTCAGCTCCCTCCTATCTTTCGGAACTTTTGAAAAAACATGAGTCTGATAGATTTTTAAGATCTACTACAGAAAACAAACTGGTTGTTCCCAGGTATAAAACATCAAATTATGGAGATAGAGCTTTTAGTTGTTTTGGTCCCTGTGTGTGGAATTCTTTACCACAAGAGGTTCAAAATTCTGCCTCTCTAAACATATTTAAAAACAGGTTAAAAACATTTCTTTTTAAAAACTGAATTTTATAGCTTGCTATGGATGTATAAAACTAGTTTATCTGTGTGTGTGTAAGTTTATTTGAATGTGCTTTTATGATTTTTTACTGTGTACAGCGCCTAGAGCTTTTAATGTTTTAGTCCTGGCGCTATATAAATGTATATATTATTATTATTTATTATCTTTAAAGATTTCACAGTAGATATATATGAAATGGAATGTAACTGTTTGATATCATTTTATAAGAGTTATGAACTCGTAATTATGTTCTGTTTACTCCATATATTGTCACCAATCCTTGCCAATGGCATAAGTCATTCTTGACATGTTTGAAATATTAAGAAAAAATTGTTTCTTTTCCTGTCATTTGATGACTTATGCCATTGTGATTCTTTTGGATTATTCTATTTTCCTACTGGCACATTTCTTTTTCTATAAAGTATAATAATTACTATCCCATAGCCCTCATGCTCAGGAATGCAATGAGCTGTCAGTTGCCTTTTAGCATAAGTCTGACATAATGCCATTATTGTAGCGAAGTGACAATATACTTTAATTTTACAATAAGCCTACCCAGACTTTGTGGTGGTTTATAACATTCAGAGTGTTCGAAATGAAGAGTGGATGCTTGCATTCTGTGTTTGTGTTGTAACAGTTGAATCACATATTTCAGCTTGTGTTTTAATTAGCATTCTGTTGACATTGTCAGATGATGTAGATACCTATCTATCATACAATCAGATGCAAATATGAAGTTTGTAAATGGTGTTTTTTATTTCTATATGCATGTCAAATGCAATTTAAGAATCATTAACTTAGCAAGTTAAGAGATAGTTTACAAGATGTCCCTACGGAGGCAGCACCATGTGGTCAAGTTAGTTGAAAACCCGTTGGAGGAGGCGTGAAATACATGTATTTAGGCCTCTTCGTTTTTTCAGTTACGTATTAGAATTCACTTTTTCTCTTGACCGCTTTCACTGTGTTTTTGTTAATTAAAAGACAGTGGACAAATAAATGTATATGTTGCAGTTGCAGTTTTGATAGTTTTGTTGGTGTCACTGTCGTTGTTGTTTTCTGGTGTGGTCATTGTTGTGTGTTAAGTACACGTTTGCAAGGATAACATCAACCTGCAAAAGTACCGCAGCAATTTTTTTAATATTTGGGTGGGGAGGGGATTATCATACAAAGCCTGGAAGGTCTAAACAAATAATACCAGAAACTGACTGTCTGACCGGGCTTAGTAGAATGATAGGCTCTTCCCGGATTTATTGAGAACATATAAGAAATTATGGTGTGCACTTCTTGTCTGGCAGACGCTGACTGTGTCTGACTGGACTTAGTATGATAGGCTCTTTCTGGAGTTACTAAGAAAATAATACGAAATTATGGTGTATACTTCTTGTCTGCCAGAAACTGACTGTGTCTGACCAGGCCCTCTAAGGTGTCACAGTCAGTCAATCTTTGGACTGGCCATTTATCTTTGTGGCAGCAATTCACTGATTCATTTTTTCAAGTGGATTGACACTGAGGCAGATACGCCAAATCAGCTTTATGGCTGTTATTTTTTTCCCCAAATTCACAGCTACATCAAATGTGGGGATCCCTCCATTGTGATCGTTTCAGATCCTCCCCTGGTGTGTCTCAAGTCATTCCCCAGAGCCATGAGGTAGCTGCGAGGTCCATGCACCCATGCAGCTACCCATTGATTTATCGTTCCTCTCTCTCTTTCTCTCTCTCTCTCTCTCTCTCTATCTATCTATCTCTCTCTCTATCTCTCTCTCTCTCTCTCTCTCTCTCTCTCTCTCTCTCCTCTCTCCCTGCCCCTCGTTTTCTCTCCCCCCTCCCTCTCTAAATGTTTATATTGTCTGTCTCTCTCTGTCTCTCTCTATCTCTCTTTTGTATGTTTTACTGTTTAACTTGTTTTCTTCTCCCTTTACGTCTCTCTTCCCGATATCTCTTCCTTGTTCCCACCGTTCATCCCAACCCTTCTTTCTGTCTTGTTTCCCTTTCGCTCTTCTGCCTTTTTCTCGCTTTCTTTCACATTTTCGTTGTTATTTGGCAATACATATTATACATTCACGTACATCTACGAGACACCTGATTAGCAAATAGCTAAAATACTCAAGTACTGAATCATTTGACGGAGGTGTATAGGGACATATCAGGCGGGGTATGAACACATACCATTTGAGAAAAGTTAAATTGCTTCGCCGTGGATTTACCAACAAATCAAGGGAGATAATGCTTCTTCTCACTGAGCAAACCTTCCTCTTTTCCAAGGTTGTCTCCCGTCGCATAGCTGCCTCATTCTCAGCGGCTGTTTCAGCGAAGCTCAAGGTGCCTGTGTTATTCCCAGCAAAACAGCTCAAGGAAGTACTCACAGAACTCATGAGTGCTTCTTTTCCTACGCATCCTTGTCTCTGACCATTCTATTCCAGAGCCATAGAGCGACTTTTGTACCAGTTTCATTTTTTTGCAAAGGCAAAAGACAATCGACGTGAAACGTTTACGGCTTTCTTACTATAAGAAATTAAATTAAATCGGGATTGTGAAAAAGCTTGATAAGTGCCACAACACGTTTTAAACAAGTGTCAAAGTGTAAATTTGTTATACCTCTTCAAAATACTGAAAGATCTCCGGGTTTTTTTTTTTTTTGTTGTTGTTTTTTTTTCGGAAAATGGAGATAGAACAAACAATGACTAAGGCCACGGTATGCAATGCTGATGTCATATCCTACCTATAAAGTTGAACCGCAGAAAGTGAAGAAGCGCACTACTGAAGTCTCAACCCCATCAGCAAATACTTTATTCCCAGTCATTCAAAATTGTTTGCTGCCTACATCAAAGGCAAGAACGTCGTAGCGATTTATGTTCATTAATCTCCATTGTTTAAAAATGGCAAAACAGCAAAATGGACTTTGTTGTTGTTGCTGTTGTTTCAGTGGGATATTGTATATATCATCGTGCTGCATTTGTGTGCTCTCTCTCTCTCTCTCTCTCTCTCTCTCTCTCTCTCTCTCTCTCTCTCTCTCTCGCTCTCTCTCTCTCTCTCTCTCTCTCTCTCTCACTCTCTCTCTCTCTCTCTCTCACTCTCTCTCTCTCTCTCTCTCTCTCTCTCTCTCTCTCTCTCTCTCTCTTGCTGTTGCTTGTTTCTCAGGAAAAGAGGAATGAGAAGACAAAAAATGATGGGAAACAATAATTATTGTCGTGTGCCAAGAGACAAAGTATGGATTATACATCACGTAGCAGAAACTGAAATTTTTCCCATCTCTCTTGTTTCGGATTAATCTCCTCAAAGTCATTTCTAAGACCAGACAAAAGACAACAATGGGCTTTACAAACTAAAAAAAAAAAACAAGGCGTTGCTAAGACAAACAGGCTGCTTACAGTGATATATTATGAAAAGCAGGATTAGCGGTCTATCAACACTTTGCATATGTAGGGCCCAATAAGATGTACGCTACTATTTTTCAAGTTTTAGTTGATTGTTCCAAGCCCAGCTGCTTTATTTACTCATGTTTTCTCTTTTTCATATGTGAAGTAAAATGACTATTTTCTGAAGTTTATTAATACAAATGCACACACTAGTAACAATAAGGGTTCGTCTCTTTGATTTAGTAGCGAGAAGACCTTAAGGAAGTTGAAAGAGGAACAGATCTACCTATGTTAGTGCTGAAATGATGACAAGCTCATTAGCAACACGGTACGCTTTCAGTCTCAGTTTGCGAGCTAATGATACACTTGGCGAGATCTGCTTTCCTCACGAGCTGTACTTTGACTCAGGAAACATGTATCCATAATGCCAGCTCGTTTCACCAGGTAGACATCGGTGAGTCCGGCTAGGTGAGCCGCTAATACTTCACACAATACTCCCCTTAGTCAGTGAAAGCGCACCAGGCCAAAGGAACTTGCAGTATTTTTGAAACATCCAAAATATTCCAAATAGTAATTAGAGATATCTCTGCATCCCTGATCAGGTATCATGTACTGATAGACATGGTGTTTTTTGTGGGGTTTTTTTGAAGATAAATGAGGAGGGGGGCCCTATTTTTCATAGGGTACACACTATAAAGAGAAAAAAAATCAGTGTAGCTGACCTGTAATGGAAAAGGTACACCTTAAGAATGATTCAACAGCATACAAAAATACACTACATAATTATAGAGGGCCACCATGATATAACTATGGTGGGATATTAATCCTGGCCACAGACTAGTATGGTATCTCTCACAAAACTCTAAAGGAATGCGTGTTTTACATAGGTAAAGCTCGGTTTAGATTGTGGCTTTAGTTATAAGTTTGCCTTTCAGACACAAAGTCTTGCAAACCACAAAGCCGACTCAACATTATTATGGGCCTCTGGACCAGCAACAGGTTGCGGCGGCCCGCACCATTTCAAAAACCAAGTAACTTTGCATGCATGAGACCCCCCCCCCCCCCCTAAATCCTTGCGGACGGCAACTGCCCAATGTGCCCATGCCTTAAGATGGCTCTGGAAAACCGTAGCTTTTTCAGTTATCACTGTGGACGGTTCATTTTCGAATACAATTCTGATCTTTTCAACTCACCAACCTTGGTGTTTCGTAACCTCAAGGTCTTCATGGACGCGTTCAATAACACTTTAACTATCTCCACCTTTGATGCTCAAATCATGAGGAAAAGCAAAATCAGAAGGTTATTGTTACAGTCATAAAGACGACCGATGGCCTATGTTTGTAATCAATTTTCTAAACACAATGTATTTTTTTTTCAGATACCTCCTTTTGCTGCACGTTGTCTTAGGTTTTACAATTGGTTCATTTCAATTGACGTTATAAAAGTTGAGCTTGGTATGTTTCTGATAATTCCCTAGTTTTTTGACACAGTGGCGTGGAGGCAAACATCGTAGTTTTTAGAAAATACGAGTGAAAATCCTGACGAGTGGTAGAGATGTATCATACTAACCCCGGTCAGACACAGTCAGGTGCTGGCAGACAAGAAGTGCGAACCATAATTTCCTATTATGTTCTTGGTAAATCCGCGAAGACCCCATCATACTAAAGCCCGATCAGACATAGTCAGCTTTTGCCATTATTTCTTTGGTGTAGATTTTGCTGACAGCATCTGTCTCTATCTGACCGGGCTTAGTATGATACCTCCCTTTCTATTACATAAAATCGACTTTGTAAAAATTGAATGTTTAGGTATTTAACTTTTGATACCAGTTGTAAAAGGTTTGGTTTGAAGCCAAGTAAGCCAAAAAAAAAAAAAACGCCGAAACTCCCAGACTTGACCTTTGCCTCACTTTGTTAAGAAAACCAGCGAATTTATGTCTAAAGGTCGATGTATGACATTGTGAGTTATTAGCCCTGCGATGATAATGTTGCACATTAAAACAGAGACCTGCATTTTCCAATCTCCAAATATGTGAGTGTGCATGAGAAAACCGGGTATAAGTCGGTAGAGCTGATTTTGAGAAAAACGGCTTTGAAGTGAAAATATGGGTCCGACACAAACCTCCAACTTGGCTGTTGTTTAGGGGACCGTGGCATGTTACAGGGTAAACTGTAGACGAGCAGTGAACACTACTCACTATGATCTCTATAACGGCTTTGTAATTAGACTACGACCTCCTAACAAGATCCAAAAACTTCCGACTCGGCTGTTGCTAGGGGACCGTGGCATGTTACAGGGTAAACTGTAGATGAGCAGTGAACACTACTCACTATGATCTCTATAACTGCTTAGTTATTTGACTACGGTCTCCTAACAGCAATCACTCCCAATATTACTTGGTCAATCAGCTATGGCCACTAATACGATTAAATGCCGTTTTCTCAAAATCTTGTTTTAGGGGGGTCATTGTCTTCAATTTATCAGAAATGTCTTGTCTTTTATTATATGTACAGAACTCAAAATGTCATGTTGCCGACTTATACCGGGTTTTCTCATGCACACTCACATATATATATTTTATATATATATACTTTTTATGAAAATTAAAGTTAATTATTTATTCATGTCATTGTTTGTAAAATATCGATTAGTCAATCATTTACCTGCCAAGTGTGCAAGAATGAAGTTTTGAATAAATTAAGATAATTTGTTGGTTTCACTTGACGTGTCAGAATAATATGGGCTTCTCCGAAAGTTTAAATTACTTTTACTCAAAAATTGAGACCGAGCATTGCCTGACCGGCTAGATCTCAATTTTGATGAATAAATGAAATATCTCAGTAACAGGGAAAATTAGACCTTTGATGTACAAGGTCCATAAATGTACATCTGTTAAATATCGATTCAAGGTAAAAATGGGTTTCGAAAATATATAAAGGATTGAGTTATTCAGAATTGGTATACGCGTAGTTGATGTTCATCTGAGCATTCCAAAGCCTCCAGAAAGTGGTGTGATTTGAATTAAGGAGACCAATTATCAAGAGAAGGCGAAGGCGCTAGATCGCATAAACACTTGAGAGACAGATTGGAAGAGACACAGAAATGTCCAAAATACAAATACATTTGAATTACGGAGACCAATTATCAAGCCAAGTCGCTAGATGGCATAAGCGCTTGAAATATAGATTGAGAGAGACACAGAGTGACAGACAGAGAGAAAACAATGGAAGATAATATATACATAAGAAACAGCACACAATAATCATTGAAGAAAGAAAAATAGGTGATGATCGCTTTCCAACTTGTCAAAAGGAAGATAGGGAAACTGTCAGGTTATCAGTGCTGCCAATGGCATGTTGATATATTAAGTTGTCAGTTGTCGACATACCTTGTTTGCCTTTCTTTCTCTCCCCTTTTGTTTCCCTTTTTTTTTTCCTGTTTATGCGCTAATGAGCGTCTTTGCTGTGATTCCATCAATAGTTAAGAGCATTTAATAGTAGTTAAACACTTCATCGCCAATGCTACAGTTTTTGTTATCCTCCATGTTGATGGTGTACCACAGAATTGCTTTGTGGGTGTTGTAGATTGAACGCAAACCATGCATTATCAACCTGTATTGTTGTAATGTTGACAAAATGTTATAAGAAACTGTATGGGGTCTCAGCAAGGCTTTACGTTTTATCTTATTTTTTGTGTATTACGCGACGCTGTACTACATACAGGTTTTCTTTTCACCACATTTTGACTATTGTAATGTTGTTTTTTTCTCATTTTGTTTTTTGGAATGAGGCGTCGCTTTAGAATTGGCAGTTGTATAAAGAATAATATTCCTCCACTTGGAGGGGGTAAAATGTTCTTGTTGGCAAGTTGTCGAGTTGAACAGTTGGCTCTATTCAAATACATTATATAATCATAATATGTTTCAGGAGAATCTGGCACCGTCAATATTATGCTGCCAACAGTTTAGATGACAAATACTTTTATTATTATTATTATTATCATTCCTAAAAATAAAAGAATTTATTCTATGTCTTTCATTCAGTCTATAAATAAATTCCACACCTTTACAGTTGAATGTATTTACTTTCACTGTCGTCCGTCTGAAGGCAAAAATGAGTTTTGCTTATTTCTTTTGTCCGCCTTACATTCGAATTCTCAAAACTCGACAGGTCTTGATTAGCCTAGGCTTTATTCATGAAGACTGTCGTTTGCAAGAGGTGGGATTTTCTAAATGTATTAGTGATTGACAATATCACGGAAGTTTTGAAGCCGTTGTTTGATGTCTGTTGCAGTCATTGTTATTCCTAGATCCAAACCCTAAATGCAAAGTCTTTTCACGGCATAGAAAAATGCCTCTACCATTTAAAATAAAAAGCAAAACAAAAAAAACAATACTTTGTGCCTTAATTGACTGTAATATTTCACATTTAATTTTCGATGCTGAAATATTTGAAACATATTATTTTTGAGGGATCAGAAATTTATACTGATTAAGTTCAATCCAAGGATATTAGAATGGCTTACCTGACTACAACAACTGTTTTCTTAACTTAATTTAACTTATTTTTCATAAGAAAATAGTTTAGTCGTTATGTCACCCATGTTGCCAGATTGTAAATATTTTAATTTCTTTCCTTGGCGCTCTCTAACATATTTTGGAATCCTATTAAGATACATTTCTGATTCTCTATTTCACCAATCGTGAGTTTGGTCAACCTCGAACCTTCCTATACTAATCTGAACTGTATAAGCAGTTGACAGACTTCTTGGTTTTTAAAGTCTCACCAAACATCTAAAGTCTGGCACTAAAGCAGAGTTTGTGGTTTACTCAGCCCGACACTTTGTCAAATAGCATTTATCGTACTATCAGCCTTATTCAAGGAGCTGCCCGAGACTAAAACGAACTCTTTGGCATGGACAAGCCTAGTTCTAGTTCCCGAGACCATTATGTACAGCACCAACCAAGCTTGATGATGGAATACAGGAACCAAAGTCATTTTATCCCTGCTCTCACTCCCCATCCCTGGCCGGCACACAAGGAAATAAAATGTCTGCAGGAGCGTGAAAAGCAATTGTTCCAAATCAAATCAACATGGACAGGCAACAAATCTTCAAGTCCGTGTGTTGACAAGGAGAAGAACGATTATCGTGTAGGCTCCTGCTAGATTGCCATCTGTACCCGCGTGCCTGCGCACACTTTTATCTCAGATTCCCCCACGATTTCCTGTCTGTTTTCCTCTATCTACACCCGTCTTATATTACACTTTCTTTGTAACAGGTTTATAGCTGTTTTTCTCCCCATTTCCTTTCATTTTCCAGCAGGGCTGTCGCTTGCCAGCCTGTCTATAAATCTTTGGGCTTCAACATTGTTCTTGGCGCATCTGCTGAACTATTAATCTAACATAACGTTCAAGCACAAATCGGGACATTTCCTTCAAAACAATATCTAACTGAAAGATAAGTATTGTTAGGTGTGTGCACAATCTCTACATTCAATAAAATGATTTTTCCTATATCAGTTCTGTAAAAGAATTGAACCCGGCTTTTACTTCTTTAGCTATTCCATTATCCCCTCATATTTTCACCTTGTTTGTTCTATTTCCATTTTCTGAAAATCTGGAGATCTCTTAGTATGTAGAAGAGGTGTAACAAATGCACACATTGACGCGTGTTTAAAATGCTTTTTGACACTTATCAAGCTGGTTCACAGTTTTGATTTATCTTAGCTCTTTATCATAAGACTAAGGCCGCAAACGTTTAACATCGAATTTCTCAGTTAGGCAAAAAGTGGAGTTGAAACAAACAAGAATTAAGGTCGCGATATATCCAATTTTCTTTATAAATATTGCATTTTCACGTAAATTCTTCCTCTCTGATAACCAAATTTAATTAGGTAAGAATTCCCATTGTAAGTTTAACTTTTGTTGCTGCTGTTGTCTGTTCACATCTGCCTTCTCAATTAGCTAAATTAAAGTTCACATAATTTCTTATCGTCTAGTGCACGTCGCTCACCCAGAAATGACGGCCAAATCTTTAGAACCTTACTTTGGCACAAAAAACACAGACTGTGTGCGCTAAATTTTGCTAAAATGAGTCTAGCTCTAGAGATTCCGCAAAAAGAGTAAACCACTTGAAGATTTAAACAGCAACAATGCATATGATTTGCGAAGGAATTTTCTGGTTCAACAATTGTGGGAAGTTAGATGTCGCGGAAGTTATTTTTAAGCAGCGTTTTGCAATACGTTAAAGTTTCCCTTGTAAAAACAAAAGACAAATCGTTTCCCTTGTATTGATTTGCATCTCATGTGAAATTTGTGGGGGGGGGGGGGGGACTGGAGGCTGGTATTCACACTTTTATGTTAAATTGCAAACATTTCCCCTTCCTTCAAAATATTTTTTTGAGGTCTCAATTACTCATTCAATCGCATGTAATGTTTTATGACAGTCGTTCTAGTTAAAAGTAGGTTAAACGATATTATTCCTGCTCCAAAAAGACCTGATGCCATGCCAATAATAAACTTCTTACACTGAGTGTGAAGACAAGATTTGAGACCTGCCTGTAACATTTCATTGTCTTATCTTACATTCAGTGCACTCCTACATAATAATGTATACCTGAAAGGTTCTAACATTTTCTCTGCCATGCAGAACGGCATTTGCCATATGTATTCAGATGTAACTGTTAGGACTGTTTCCAATGATGCTAGAAATGTAGGCCTAGCTGACGATGCAAGTGATGATATATTGTTTCGTTTCTCAAGTTTGTGACATGCAATCCGCCCATTATTGCATTTTTTTTTAGTCTCTAATACCTCACCTCTCATCTCTACTCCATTTGTGCTATTATCTCTATCGTTTCTCAGACCGATTAATGCTGTTCTATCTAAGAACATATTATTCTACAATAATCAGCCATAGAACAAATGGGGATTTTCCTTTGACACGTTTCAATGAAACAATACCAAATGCTATTATTCTGTTTACATTATTGAGTAATCATCGCAAAGCGGTTGGCCTTTGTGCAAATATTGAAAGTGTGAGGTAAATATTGGAGGCGGCGGGAGGGGGGGGGAATATATTACGGCGGGGATTTGAATTTTTTGTTTTTCTCTGTCAGATTTCCAACAAAATACGTATACTGGCCACCATTTCTTTGCCAAAGGACTTTCGTGCCGATATCATTTTTCTCTACCTATCTTCGTCGCACGTCGTGGGCCTGCTGGATACAGAAGCAATTAAAATGGTTTGTAATTATTTTATTTCTGGTAATTTTTTCTTGAAATTCCAGGTATTCCACACTGAACGCCATTGCCCGTCTTCCCATAGTTTTAAAATTTTAAAATATTCACCTGCGTGCTCATCAATGAACATGCATTTTTTGCAATTACTACCAGTACGTCCTGGGATCTCACAGACACCATATTTTTAAAGAGAATTTTATTGTGGGATTTTAGTGTCATACCTTTAGTCGTACGTCCTGCCGTCTCAGATACACCACACACCCAAAGAGGATTTTATCGTTTTAGTATTTATTAACAATTCAATATTCAGTTATCTTTCATTTAGTTTGTGATTACTAACATACAGGTCTATTTGCAGCTCCTGATAGAAGGTGTTAATAATAATAATAAAAAATATTAATTCATCTATTTAAGGGTTCCAAATTGGAATTTATTCAGTTGTGTGACTTGGTTTAATTATAGGACGAAAGGTTTTAATACCTCCAAAGACAGGTGTTAAGTTTCTTGTGAAAGTTTGCCATATGTGAAACATCAAGCAAAGCCTTAACTCCCGTGCGTAATGTTTAAGCAGTAATCAGTTTCGTGATTTTTAACGCAAGGTGATATTCAATGCAAATATTGAAAGTGTGAGGTAAATTTTGGAGGCGGGGGAGGGGGGGGGGCATATATTACGGCCGGGATTTGAATTTTTTTTTTTTTTTTCTCTGTCAGAGTTCCAACAAATGCGTACATTGGCCACATTAATTTTCTTTGCCAGAGGACTTTCGTGCCGATATCATCTCTCTCTCTCTCTCTCTCTCTCTCTCTCTCTCTCTCTCTCTCTCTCGCTGTCTCTCTATCTGTCTCTCTCTCTCTCCATCTATTTATCTATCTATCTATCTATCTATCTATCTATCTATCTATCTATCTATTTATCTATCTATCTATCTATCTATCTATCTATCTATCTATCTATCTATCTATCTATCTATCTATCTATCTATCTATCTATCTATCTATCTATTCTCTCTCTCTCTTTCTCTCTTTAACATTAGTTCATGATAGGACAGGATTAGGCTTTCGTTTACCAGAACTTTCATTATGTTGATCAATTTCAATAGAAGTCGCCCAGCTTTCTCCGATTTGTGAATCCGGCCAGGATAAATGTTTGGGATTTGAATGGCCACCTGGCCAGAATAAACTTATTCGAAGCCATTCACAAAGAGAAGAGTCTGCCCGATGTCTCTCCCAGCATGACTGAAAACATCCGACTCCCCATAGGTTATATCATAATACAGATGTATTATAATGCCTGTGCAGCTGTATTTTAAAGAAAGATTTCATTGGGTCACTATATGATGACGTACATGTTCATCATTCACAACAATGTGTATTTCGTCATCCTCCCCTAAAACTGTAGCCTGGTCATCGGTTTTGGCTACCTTTTCAGAAGAAGCAAAAATCTGAATCTCTTTAGCACAACTGGTACAGTGGTGATGACTTTTTGAAAGTTTGCTGTTCGATTATTTTTACTATAAATGTACATGAAAATCGATTTTTCGACTTTTTTGAGTTACTACTGTCTTGGGGAAGGGTCACATTTCATGGTCATTAATTTTTTTATAAATTCATGTAGCACCACCTTGGAGGTACTAACAACGAGCCTGGCTTTCTTCTTTTTCGTTTCATTTCGTATCTTTTCATTCTTTTCTCTAAAGTCCATCCCCGATCCCCTTACGTTTTTTTTTCTTTTTTTGCTAAATGTTCATGAGGATGAAGTACTGTTTTTTCTCTCCTTTTTTTCTTTTTTGCTAGATGTATTGTTCATGAGGATGAAGTACTGTTTTTTCTCTCCTTTTTTTTCTTTTTTGCTAGATGTATTGTTCATGAGGATGAAGTACTGTTTTTTCTCTCCTTTTTTTTCTTTTTTGCTAGATGTATTGTTCATGAGGATGAAGTACTGTTTTTTCTCTCCTTTTTTTTCTTTTTTGCTAGATGTATTGTTCATGAGGATGAAGTACTGTTTTTTCTCTCCTTTTTTTTCTTTTTTTGCCAGCTGTATTGTTCATGAGGATGAAGTACTGTTTTTTCTCTCCTTTTTTTTCTTTTTTTGCCAGCTGTATTGTTCATGAGGATGAAGTACTGTTTTTTCTCTCCTTTTTTTTTCTTTTTTTGCCAGCTGTATTGTTCATGGGGATGAAGTACTGTTTTTTCTCTCCTTTTTTTTCTTTTTTTGCCAGCTGTATTGTTCATGAGGATGAAGTACTGTTTTTTCTCTCCTTTTTTTTTCTTTTTTTGCCAGCTGTATTGTTCATGAGCATGAAGTACTGTTTTTTCTCTCCTTTTTTTTCTTTTTTTGCTAGATGTATTGTTCATGAGGATGAAGTACTGTTTTTTCTCTCCTTTTTTTTTCTTTTTTTGCTAGATGTATTGTTCATGAGCATGAAGTACTGTTTTTTCTCTCCTTTTTTTTTCTTTTTTTGCTAGATGTATTGTTCATGAGCATGAAGTACTGTTTTTTCTCTCCTTTTTTTTTCTTTTTTTGCTAGATGTATTGTTCATGAGGATGAAGTACTGTTTTTTCTCTCCTTTTTTTTCTTTTTTTGCCAGCTGTATTGTTCATGAGGATGAAGTACTGTTTTTTCTCTCCTTTTTTTTCTTTTTTTGCTAGCTGTATTGTTCATGAGGATGAAGTACTGTTTTTTCTCTCCTTTTTTTTCTTTTTTTGCTAGCTGTATTGTTCATGAGGATGAAGTACTGTTTTTTCTCTCCTTTTTTTTCTTTTTTTGCTAGCTGTATTGTTCATGAGGATGAAGTACTGTTTTTTCTCTCCTTTTTTTTCTTTTTTTCTCACCTGAGTTTTTGTCTTGTTTTACCTGGCCACCAGATAGGAGTGGCGGAAATGAGTTACCGTGCGTGCCACGTATATGAACATCTCGCAGGTGAAAAAAAATGTACTACACTCGAGTCTTGTTACAGATTAATGACCGCCGATAACGAGTATAATGATGATGGCGTTGATGATGATGATGATGATGATGATGACAGTGATGATGGTTATGATAATGATCTTTAAATAGGAAAAATTGTGAAAGTCTTTTCCCCACATGTTTTTGCTATGTATTCGGGAATGCTGCAGCAATTAAATCAATTCAGGGTAATATACATCAGAGGACGTTTAGAAAATTAATATTAGCTTGAAAATTAACAGGTTTGATAATAAAAACATGTATGCAATGATAATATGCAGGAAATTATTCAGTGCATGTATTTCATGGGCGTGTGTTTCGTGAGTTTATAATGTACCTCCGTGTGAATATTTAAGCCTGGGTTTCAGCCTGGCAAGTCATCACCTTCTTTTTCTGTATCTTTTTTTTTTTCTGTTGTTGTTGTTGTCTTGCTTAGTTTGTCGGATGGAAAACGAGGTTTTTTGTGGTTTTTTTTTTTCTCTTTGACTGTATATTAGCTAAAGCACTTATCCTGGATCTATGTAATCAGATTTTTAATGCCTTTTAATGTCGGAGGTACGATGAGGATCGGTAATAGTTACTGTTGAGATTAAAAAAGTACTATGAATTTAGGAAATGGGGAAGGAAGAGCTGGAGTGAAAAGAAGGCGTTTGAGCCGAGAAGCAGACTGAGAGAGAGAGGAAAAATATACTAGAAAATACAGATGGCTTGAAACATTAGCATGTCTCTAACTGCCATTCATGTAGCCTGGGGATGGAGCATTAAGGATGAGAAAGGCAGTCTTTTAGTCTGAATCGTTCCGAAGGGTCCGAGCCCAAAATCCTTGCACGATTCGGCTTGGGTGGTGAAGGAATAAGAAACGATGTTGTATTGACAGTCCTGAATTTCTCCTTCACCGTCGGTAATTACAACCATGTTTTCTTACCATACTTAAAAATTTGCTCTGAGATAGAGAGAGATAGAGAGAGTGAGAGAAAGAAAGAGAGAGTGAGAGAGATGCAATTCGAGAAAACAAGACTTTCTGTAAAGCGCCTAGAGCAAACTCGTTTGGATTAGGCGCTATATAAATGATCTTCATTATTATTATTATTATTACTTGATTAATTTATTATGAAATCATTTGTCACAGTCACGTTTTTTTTTCTTACAATATTTATTACGCGGTTATCACTCACTTACGTCATTGCTGACAGGTTTTCTTACAAATGATTATTTAATACAAGATGAGCATCCTTACTCAGGATCAGGAAAGAACGAGACAGAGAGATGCTGAGAAACACACATTCACACCCAAACACAGATGGAGAGAGAGGAGAGTGGGGAGAGAGAAAGGAGAAAGAAAGGAGACAGACAAAGAGGTGAGAGAGAGAGAGAGAAAGAGGAGGCAGAAAGAGAGGACAGAGAGAGAAAGAGAAAAAAATGGCAGCTTCCATCTTGAGACATGACTGAGATTGCCATTTGGTATTTCACCTTTACGGATGGAAACTGCTGAATGTGTTTTTAGATTTAGGTTTGACATATGAGCTAAATTGATTTCCAAGACACCTTTAGAACAATAAGCGCTATTTATAATCATAAAATTCATCTCAGTTTGAAATAAGCTCAAAAAATGGGATGATTTTGCCTGGTGAAGGGAGACAACAAAGAAATCAGAGCTGAATTTTCACGGCTCATAGACTTTACAAGCTGTATTGGCCACCACTCCTTGAATGCGTCTTTAAGCTTTATTGGTGGAGGCAGATTTTCGAAATCATGAAAATGCGATGCTTTGTAGTTTTATTCTTTTATTTGCAGTATTTTAACAGCTCCTGTCTTTCTTGAAAATTCTATATCACACACACACACACATATACACACGCAGTTGATAAATAAATAAACAAATGGAGGAAATGACTTGACGAATTAGTGGGTAAACACAATTAAAAAAAACATACACACTGACAGAGAAACACGCTTGTGTACAGATAATTTTAGCATTTTATTGATTGTTCCAGCATTGTACATTTACAGTGATCGACATCGTGAATAATGAGGCGTGGCTCACAAGACTTCATACAAAATACAATAATACATTAACATGTTTAGTATCATCAATATGTCAATGTTGTGGTACTGACAAGGTTGTGAAATATCTGTCATGACAAAACAACTTTAATGAAAAGAAATGAGTTCATATGTTACAAATACTGTAAAGCCTGTGTTAGCATTTAGTGACCTTTTATATTCCATGAGATTTGTTTCGTTTACTAATTGTGTTTTATTATTAGAATGTTTATGTCTGTTTGCTTGGACTTTTTACTTTGTCCATTTTGTTTTCTCCCTGGTATATTTGGTATGTGTGTGATTGCGACCTGCTGAGGCCTGCGTCCTATTCCAGTCGCACTCAAGGGTTTGAAATAGAGAAATCCATCTCCCGTTTATGTTTAACATTTAAAAGTTCACGCGTTTATTTAACATTTTCGTCCTCCCTACACAAAAGATACCTGCCTTGTCTTGCTGTTACCTGTCTTTAATATGCTGAAATGATGTTTACTGAAAGTGTTGGCTACCCACACGATAAATATATATTAATATGTGTGCGCATCCTCACGGTCGAAGCATAGGTGGATCCACTCCCAGTGCTGAAAAAAAAAAGTCTCTTGCTTGAGGTATTTTTACTGTTCAATAAGAGCATAAACTCACATTTGAACACAGGAAAGCTAGTTACGATTAGCCAGAGAAAAACAATGATATAGGCCTAAACGACTATTCATACTTACACTGGAGCCTTGCAACGTTTTGCATGTGTTTTAAGAGGAGACGAAATGCAGTGGAAAATACAGTTCTTTTTTTTTTTTCTCTTATCCTGTCATGTCATCTAATTCTACTGCTAACTTTAACTGAATTTACAGATCAAAGAGGACGAAAAAAAAAAGAGAGAGAGAGAGATTCGCATGTTCGGCTGACGTTCCGTCGACTTGGTGGTGGTGTTCCTGATACAGGGGAAGAGAAAGATTGGAGGAAGGGAGAGGGGAGATGGTCTATGTGACTAACATACAGGCGTATCTTAAATCATTGTCCACTGATGTAAATGTTATATGTAATGTAAGGTACAGTCTTTAGAGAATATGGTTATGACTATAATTAATTATGGTCCGTTGCTCTGTCTGAGGTATTTCTTATCGTACATGAATCATAGAGTTATCATACAATCACTTTGTGATAAAGATATAGGAGCAAAGTCCAAAACCAGAAACCCACATACAACAATAGACATAGCTGTAATGCGACTCCACGTTTGAATTAAATATTGAAAAACATAGACCCAAATGCAAAATCTCATGTGTACAACGAAAGGAAAACAAAAAAACACCTCCTTCTGAGGCTTGATTTTTACATAAATGACAATGCAAAATCTTCAAATTTTGCAGTGTTGTAATTCACGTCTTTGCAGGGGTTGTGATACAGGTACATTTTATCATGACATCATAGAACATTGCGAAAAGCACAACAGACTTCACTTTACCGCGGCATTTGTAATACTAGATACAATACATCGAATGAAAATATGTACATAATTATACTTTGCTAATTTAGCATTAACATACCAGCATCAAATATATTTAAGAATAATACATTTGTCTGTGTTTAGCATACATATCAATAAATGCGCTCAAACACATACACACCCTGACACACGCACCTACACACACATAGACACACACACACACATCATTTCTAGGTAGCCCGGCAATGCTCTTTCATTCCCCTAATCACATTTACACTTTTTTTTTTCAGATCTATACGAAATAACTTTTGAGAGTTTTACCAATATAATAAAGTTTATACGGAACTATTTATGAAATTTAGATTGATGAAGCTCTGAGTACCATAGATAAAGTATCCAAATAGACAGTGAAAGGTTCAAAGTGGCCGTTATCATGCCAGCTGCTGTAAAACCTAAACTTAAAACTTTAACCACGTTTTCATGATATTTTTCCTTCTTCCATTCCCACCCAGGTTTCATTCATCTATCACTCTAGGTGAAACATCTTCAATCTCTCTCTCTCTGTCTCTCTCTCTCTGTCTCTCTGCTGTGTCTCTCTCTGTCTCTCTGTCTGTCTCTCTCTCTCTCTGTCTCTGTCTCTCCCTCTCTCTCTCTCTCTCTCTCTCTCTCTCTGACACACACACACTCTCTCCACATTTACACATTCTAGTTTGCATGGGAAAAACCTCTTCTGATATGCTGATAGTTATAATAATATAGGCCTACTGCCGCGCTGTGATAAAACACTGTATTTGCCAGTCTGGATCAAATCACCTTAACACATCATCATATAGAATTGAAATGAGCTCTTTCTTTCCATCTAGGTTTATAATTTTTTACGACTAATTCTTTCTTTATGTTTCCACAAAATTGAACTTGGACAAGGAATAAAGCGGAGTGCCGAGTATGATAATTATATTATTTATGTCTTTTGTAGAATTTTGTAGAAATTTGGCATTTACAGCCTTCCTCCATAACACGGCAGTATAGGTCCCATAATTATAAATGTATGGAATCGTGCTCGGTTTTCTAATATGATCGTTTTCCTGTCTTTCCAACCCCCCCCCCCCTTCCCTCCGTATTATATACAGACAAATTATCTATAAATGACAACTGTGAATAGAGACATAACGAAATCAAATTACCACGCTTTCTAATAGGGGACCATCCTTTAAGTACGTATACCAGAACGGGGGCTTGACCCCAGAGTATAAAATTCGTACAGGGGGGGGGGGGGGCTTCTGGCCAGGGGCTTTTGTTAAGGGACCGTAGTCTAATTACAAAGCCGAAGAGAGAAACTACTGGGTTGCAGTCATTGTCCTTCCATAGCTTACTATATGAAGGACTACTGTCCCCATAACAACTGAACAGCCTCTAGATAGCGTACGTACGTAGGCTTTTCCATCATGGCAGTGAATTAAGTTTGGTTTTATTCTTTTTTTTTTCTTCAACAAACAAAGTTGTAGGGTTTTATAGACTCGAACAACAGACGTTATGATATCTAATGAAAAAGTCAAAAATGTGAACTAGACCGTCGTGCAAAATGCCATGAAGATTTAAAAGACCAAGACTTCGCCATGGACCTTCACCATTCTACTGGCCGTACCTTTGTACGTGGGAGGATGGAGGAGGGTTTGAAAGCAAGTGCATTGAAAAGTGCACATGGCGGAAAGGTAAAAAAAATTGCCAAGATGGAGCATATGCACTTTATGGATGCACCGCCTATTCTCACAAACTCCACAGCTTCTATCCGGTATAATTCGGGTACTATTTATAATGATTCATAATTTTATTATAGACAATTACAGATGAAGACAAAACAATGCTGGTCATAATTATGATAGAATTGACTTACATTAAACTGCCCGTGAAAAGGACATAATCTGAGAATTTCTCTCGTATGTTAATGAGGATGTTGACGATCATGACTGCGATCAAATAAATGTATCATAAATTCTGTGTAGATTATTGAAAATCTCTCATGACTTACTTTGTTCTTATAATACATACTATCAAAATAATAGTCTTGCTAACCATGACTGTGAGATGATGATAATGATGATGAAACGGCATCGTCCTGATGAAAACCTATCGTCGGTCCGCCGTTAGAACTTCGTCAAGACTATACTCAAAATTTGTTGTTGAAGGAACGTAGTCTGATTCACAAAGCCAAATAGGCAAAAATACTGGGTTGTGTTGAGTTCACTTTTACCCAAGTTCCAACAGCCGACCGACCCTAAATATTAAACATCTTTCACTCGGCTATGAACCAGTTTGACCTCCCTGAACTCTAGATGTAATACTTGTATCTTATCCTCTCATTTGTATATTGAATTCAATTACTCATGACACGAAACACCCCTACAAGTCTTAAATGGACATACCCTTAAAACTGAGATCCGCAATCTTTCAGAGAAGAAATGCCAATTTGAGATTTTCGATAGATTTCAACTTTCAACAATATCTGAGCCGCATCGCAACTTACAAGAACGTCTCTGTACACCAGTAGTATGTTTTTTTCTCATTTAAAATTCTGTTGTTGTCGTTGTTGTTGTTTTGCTGGTAATTAAGAAAAGGAAGGAGGCACAGATGAAAGCTACAAGAGGTGGTTGCCGACCACCATGTTAAAATAAGTTAGGTCCTTTTACGTCCATACATAAGTATTTTCAATTTGGCATCAGTACAGAATCCTCAAAATCCAAAGAGCAGTAGGCATTTTTATATCTGTATAGTATAGCTGTATGTATCACCTGGCCGTTAATAATTTCATTACATACATAAAAGAAGTCAGATTTCAAGCTGTATATATTTAGTAAAATAATTTCTACATCAATCACTATGCTGCAAATTACTCTGTTGCCCGCATACTTCAAGAAAACGAAACGTAAATAATTTTCCATCATAAAACCAAGAAAAAATAACATGTATTTTATTAACAGCAATGCATCCAACTGCCTTAGTTACTTACATACAATACGTATCAAATAGACAGCAGCCAAAATATTGGCAACATTCTCGCCGCATTTGTCTTTCACGTATTTTCATGTGATTCTCACAAGTTACATTCACTCTCACCGTGTCAGCAACCACAGTAAATCCAGGTACATCCAACACTTTTGCAAGCATCTTCCTATCAGAGCCTTATCATAACAATATCGTGATACAGTGAGATCTGGTATTTATTTTTTACACTCTCAGTATTACTGGCGCGCTACGCACGTACATACACAGTCTTCCTTACACTAACACCAACTCATTAATGAAATTCCAAATCAAATTACCACTGCGTTTCAAATGTTTATATAAGAGATTTATAAAGATCGCAAATTACTCAGATATGAAAATTAAACTCTACAAACATTAATAGTGACTCCTCATCTAGACCGCATTGTTTAAGAGCGCATTAGATGACACATTTATTCGAATACTTACAGCTCCAAACATCGCTCGCAAATCAGGTGTCCCATAGAATGAAAAATTCATGGGAAACAGCGATAAAATAAATACATGTTATCATACACGATCATTCCATTTATTATAACGTATTAACTAGGACATAACAATGTTTTCAGAATCCTGCACATTATCTATTGGCAGTCGTGCGCACTAAAGCTCTAACTTTTTACAGCATGCACAGAAATATGCATACCTGCACACACACACATGAAATATCTTTCTCCGACCAACATTTTTATAAACAAAATAACTGAGAAAGACAAAACCGTATTGTTTCATTCCATGGGAAATTAAGAGCTTAAGTACAAATTTTCCCCGGCAGCATGAGCCACTTTACATGCCCATTACAGCAATTTAGATTAAAACATCAAGTAATTTATTTCTCTTGAGAATGGTTAAAACACATTTGTGACAGTTATCTCACAGCGTAATTTCTATTCATATTACATTATCAAGGAATCACTCCAACATTGAAGTATGCTACTCGAGTCACTGATTACTTTTATCTCTTAGATAGAGCAGCCCAAGAGATTGTTACTTATTTAATAAATACTTAGACTTCAGAACAAAAACGAAAACAAAAAAGAGTGGGGGGGGGGGGGGAGGGGGGGGGGGTTGTTCGTAAAATGGACAAGTGTGGAAACTCTCAGAAATAACATCAGAGTAGTAAACAAAATCTGTGTTTTTTTTTCTTCTCACACACAACATACCAAAGCACACACTGTGCCTTGCAACGAGGACGTTATGATAAGGTTCGTCTACACACCAAGCCGGTGTGGATGTTGTGCAAATAACACTCCTTGATACATAATACCGTTGATCTCCATGCTGACCACTAAGGAGTTGTCAATGTCCGATCTGCCGTCATCTGAAATGTAACCAATTGAATATTAAAATTATATTACACGTTATGGATTTTACTGTTAAGGTTTTGGATAAGTTGTTCTGTGGTCCCCCAGTTTCATATAATCACTGTTAGGAGAAAGAAATGAAAAGAAAGAACCATCTACCCACACAAATACCTCTTGATAGGAAATGACGAATCAGAACCAGTCTCAATAATGTTCGGTCTTTGCAGAATCGGTGAGTCGGCAATCTAGTTATAAAGTTTAATGCGCATTCATTTTATATCATTGTTTTTAAAAAATCACTCACTTCGACTTGTAATTTTGAAATGAGCACTGTGCATGCTGCTCGGCAAGACCCGGTCATTTTCTGTAAGAAGACGTTTTCTGGGCGGGCCTTCCTCTAGACTGGCCCTGGTGGCTTGTTCCATCTTTCGTGTGGCTTCTTCCATAGCCCGCGAGGCTGCCTCCATAGCCATGGCATCTCTCTCTGTCAAGCCGCGGTGATGAGCTGGCATTGGGGTCGGAGGTAGACTGTCTTCATCTGTAGGAAAGAAGCAAAGTATCATCATTGCTTATGGTCATGCTCAACACTAGATCACGACATCGACCACCGATACTAGACTGAATTGTACTCGCAGTAAGTGGAAGACGATTAGGGAATAAGATAAATACAATAGATTTAAAGGGGAAAATAATGAAAGGAGCAATTCCAGCGGAAGTGATGGTTGAAATATATCAGTTTCAGCAATGAAGACTAGGCGGCGGCACCATCAACCAACATTTGCAACAGCAACATAAACGCAGTTGGCTGTTGCTGAAGCATCAGTGACACTGCTGCCCAGAGAAGGATTAGAGTAGTAATACTACATACAACGTGTAGTTTTTATTACAAGTAGCGGTTATTGTTGTTGTTTTTTAGGGGGGGGGGGTCGGCTTTTTTGGTGGGGTTTTTTTTTTTTTGGCAAAAGAGCATTGTTCCTCGAAAGAAACAAAACAACGTGTATTTGCAGGCAGACACACAAATCAAATCTATCCACCACTTTTTCACAGGTCTGTAAATCTGATTCCGAGACCATTCTTTTCCAAACACAATGAAAATGCATTATACAGAATTAAAGCTGTTGAAATAAATATTCTCAATTCCTCAATACAGCATCAAATTAAATGTAATAGGTTCTCCCGATTCTTTAGAATTAATCCAGTCTGCCGACTCCAGTGTACGAGTTAGGATATCAAACTTCACGCTAAAATCCCTTTCTAATCCAACCCCGGCAACAAATCATTCACTTCACCCCCAATTTGCTACTCCGACTATGTCATTAGCCCTCACAGCATCGCCTATGTGACTCCATCTCATAAACCCTCATCTGTCTTGGAGCCCTCATTCCCTACAGCCAGGGACATAGAAATATTAAATTCAAACTCTGAATCTCGTAATTGAAGCTACTGTGTAAATCCCCGGAAGGGTTTAATTCAGAGTGCGATAGCGGATAATGTGGTTCGGGCAATAGAAATGAAAAGAGTATTTTTTTTTTAGTTGTTGGTTTCTTTTCCAAAGACAACAATGGTCTCGCTGTCTGATGTGACTGTAGCGTTATGATATTTATAGGGGTTTTTAAAGGCTTACTCGCCAAGAACATTCGGGCTGTGATATCATGAACGATAAAATGAAATCTGAGAAAACTCCGTTGGGCATTATGTGTTGTGAACAAGAAGTCCCTCCTCCTCCTCCCCCCCCCCCCTCCCCACTGTCGGCGACCTTAGGCCTATGGCCCACTGAATCAAGTCTGTTTGCCCTCAGTTTTGTGAGATAATATGGAGTTGTCCGGGATTTCCCACTCTAATGAGACTGAAACAGATTTGTCTGGCTCGTTGACTCACAGGAAAGTTCAAGCCTGTCTCACAACCGAGGCAAAACAGACTAAACTTGGTGCGATATCAGGAAAGAAAGAAAAAAAAAAAACTGAATACATTAAATGATATTAACTTTCCACACTGCAGTTTACAATTTGGTCCTTTCTTTAACTTTCCATAACTGTTTACATTTTGTGATAACTGTAGAAAAGTCTGTTGTCATTCACACTTCCACCTTTCACCTTATGTCGTCAGTGCAAATGCCCACTGCAGGATGTGGCCCTCCGATAACGATTTCCATTCTTCTCTGCCTGATGGTTGCCCCATCCATGATATTCCTCCTCTCTGTTTCATGTCGTCTTGCCATCTTCTTCCTGGTGGTTCTTCTTCCTGCCCTTGGTTACCATTCAGTGCGGCGTTTTGTCAACTTGTCGTCATTCATCCTTCCCACATGTCCATCCCGCTTCCACCTTTGTTATAGCATGAATTTAACTATGTCCATTCGTTCCGTTTGTTTGCGTATTTCAGCATGGGCGATTGTAGCTTGCAGTCTGATGTTAAGCATTTTTCTTTCCATTGCCCTCTGGGCGGTTTTTACTCTGTGCATGAGTTGTTTTGTAAACGGCCATGTTTGGCAACCATAGGTCATCGATGGAATTATGCAGGAACCGAGGGAACAAGCTGGCATGCTACCTGATGATATGACTAGAAGTAAACCTTAATGAGAAGAACCTTTTTTTTTTTTTTTAGTCAGCCTGTTATTTTCGTCAATTTGGAAGCACTCCCCCCGCCCCCCCCCCACCCCCACCCCCTCCCAACACGCTTCTTCCCAACCCCAAAACACACTGACTGATATTCATACTTTCACACAAAATAGGCATTCCCTATTCTGCTGTCCACTAGAGAAATAGATATATATCTCCGCTAAATTTTTACATGACGGAAAATAATGGATGTGCAGTCTGACATCTCATATATTAAGCCTGGGGATTTCCAGACATTTCTGCTTTCTTCAAAAATAGGATGTTGTGGAGGTCGTGATGTCCAGTAACAACTGACTGATTTAGTGCTTCGTGTCTGTCTTACGTGATTCTTTTTTTTTCACATTTCTGAAGCCGATGGACCCATGCAAAAATTGTCTTCCTGCAGTTGTCACGACAGGCGAGAGAAAAATCCAGAGCCGTTTACTAAAGTTTTCAACGGCATGTCAATATCATTTGCAAAATTGATCACTTCAATGCCCAATACACAAAGTCTTCTTAGATTTCTGTTGTAAGTTTATTAAGAAGCATTTTTTTCGATCACATCCTTCCGCCAAGTCCCAAACCATCCATTCGACCATCCATCAAACTGTGCATTGACGCACTTTGATGATTACGCAACTGACCTGCTGTCGTTGTCACACATCTACCAAGGTGCGTGCTTGTTGAAAATAACAATATACTGTAGTACACTGAAAAGTCGATTCCATAATGAAAGGGACTGTCTCATTATAGTTACTGGCAGATTTGTCTGCCATAATTTTCTCGTGCTGAATGAAAGACAACGCATAAAATATTCAAAAAGTATTGCGTGAAAAGATGAGTTGATCACAGTATTTAAGACAGGCTGTACCAAGTGCGAATGCTCTTTTGCCAGTTATAGAATGTCCACAGTGTAAACCACACAACGTAACCTTGGGTTCCGAAGAAAGATTCATTTGTTGTTTCTCCTTGAGAATTATGTTGTTCCTTTGCATACTTGAAAATGGCATCTGTTTTACTCCGTAATTTGTCGTATTATTTTCGGTTCCATACAAATCAACTTAGTTAACTCAAATAGGCAAGTTGCTTAGGAAAAGCCAAAATCGTCTAAGTAAAATACGAAGTAACCACACGGTTCAAACTCTCACAACGTTCAACGTGTCAATCTAATGCTCAGATCGCCATCCTTTCCGAGTCTAAATACGGTGATGACGCACATTCAGGTGTACTTTAAGCCTGCTTGGAACAAGATGACAACATCCGTAGATATTTACCACGTCATTGCTGCTCTACATTTAGCCACAGAGTGAAAGTGACAAGACTTCTTAGAAAAGGCTTGATTAACGCGGGTAGCAGGTCTGCTCATAGCTGAAAGCTGCACACTTAATTTATACCAGCATGTGGTTTTGACATGTATTTTGATTTACCATGCTTCGTGAGCTGGGTGTTCTACCGACAGAAACCTTCATAATAATATAGCGCAAATTATTGTTAATTAAGTTAAACTTCCAGCTTTAAGAAATGGCATATGCCTGACCTACGGTGTTTACAAATGGAAAATGATTCTCTCACTCCTAAGTTTATTATGTTTAAGTGTCGTATGGGTGTAGTTTACGTGGGCATTTTTAAGCAAGTTTCGATTTTGAATTGTAAAGAACAAAACCCTGAGTTTACACAACTCTTCAAAATTTCAGTCCTCATTTTCTCGAAAAGGCAAAAATGCACATCAAACAATATGGAAAATACTCGACGATAAGCACCTTGCTGTCAAGCGTGGCATAATAATCTACATATCACTCCATTACTCCAAATTCAGTCTCACGTATAAAGAAGACTACGCACAGACACACAGACAGACTTCTCTCCCATTTACAGCGAACCAAGTTTCTTGCTCAAACTTAAAAACTGTTGTTAATATTGGTTACCTGAGAAATGAAAAATGATGAAGTTGCTTCAGTCCTGTCACAAGCTACACCTTCAGGCTATGTGCACACATGCCAGCTGCTGACGTGTGGCTGCCGTGTCTAAGTTGCATGCTCCGCTTAGACTCTGTAATGAGCGTGGGCGTTTCATATGTGCATGTCTCCATTCAGTCGCATAGAATTTAAAACAATACGACGCGTAGGCGACGCCAGAGCAACAGAAAAAAGAAGCATGTGTGCACCTAGGTTTAGAATTTGGCTCCTTAGAATAAAAACGAAGTCGCGTGTCCAGTAACGTTGCGGTCGATCGATCAAACTATTTCATAAATACACAAAAATAGGAGTATTAAAGCCCACTTACTAGGCGATGAGTGCCGGAGTTTTTCGGTGATCATACTGCTATAGATGTGATGGCTGAGGGGCATGAGGGCAGGGTTCAGGGCCAGAGTGGGGCCGTTGGTGCCAGTCAAGTGTCGGACATCGGGTCTGTCGCCGTCAAAGGACACTGTGGATAGAAAGAATGTCACCGGCTAGCTTTAAAATCACAGTGACCAACTGTCCCCATCTTCAACAAATATTTTTACTACTACAAATAATATTTTACAACTTGCTTGTGGAAGGAACACCCGTGCTCATTTGTCCTTTGATGTATACTGTCTTCTTCCATAACACGGCAGTACGGTGTCGTGCAAAGGTTGTTTTTTTCAAAGTGATTTTTCGTACTCCCAAGAGTTTTGGATTGTGGTCGTTTCAACTGCCCCGTGTCCGCCACACGATGTATAAGAAAAATAATGTTCTTCAAAATGGTTATGGAGACTGGTGGTAATAATAGACTTCTCTTCCCCCAGCTGCACGATTTCGGGCATGTTTAAACTGATGAATACCGACGTATACTTTAGGACATTGTAGTACTGTAATTGTAATAATTTGCTTGTATAGGGTTCAAATCCACGAAAAATGATGCCCTAAGGCGCTGAACTAAAATTAGAAACAGAATTAACATTATGATCAATACATCAAGATCAGTTCACTCACATGGTGATGATCTTCCCAGCTTGCCGTTCATGATGTTACCATTGAGAGGATGGTTGGAGGGGACGAGCGTGGGACCAGGAGACATGTCATACCCGTAGCTGGACCTCCTGCCCTCCCGTCTGTTCCCGTCTATCGCTGCCTGCAGTTCTGAAGGGTTGCTCAATTTCAGCTTCTCACATTCATATGGGTACAGATATTTCATGTACCTGAGAATGAAAAAAACAAACACACACAAGACTCAGGCGCTGGGTAAAATCATGACTTCCGCAAGTCGTAAACTTCGAGAAACAGTACATACAAATTTATTTAATTGTTAGGAAAAGAAGAAACCCTAAATTTCATGACGTAAGAATATGTGAGAAATAACATTGCAAAACAAAATAATTATATGGCTCAGAAGAAAGAAAACAGTCCACTTGAGGCAGAAGCACCCTTTGAAATGAGTTACAGATGGTCATTATTATCACTGAATGTTAAACAACTGTTTTTTTAAGATTGTTTAATTTTATGAGGCATGAGAAAGAAAGAGCGAAGCCAAAAAATACAGTGAAATGAAAAGAGAGTGAAGAAAAAAAAGAGCAAGATGAGAAAAAAGAAGCAGTAATGCCTTAATGACACCGTGTACACGTAATACAATTATGTCACAAATTCTGACATGCATGTCAAGTTGAGAGAAACGTCAAAATTCCCCAAGAGCACGGACTTGACGCCTGACGTATCATCTTCTTTCTGATTTATTTTTCACATGTGTATTAAGTACTAAAAGTACAAAGTTCTGCTTGAGGGATAACAGGAAGGCCGAAGCCACATTTCAATTCAAACAAAATTCAGACCCTCTGCTACAAATTTTCCTGCATATCAAATTGTCTGTGTAAATGGATATTAATGTCATGCTGGGCTGTTAGCCAGCTCACCTGCTACATTCAGCCAGATGTCATAGATTGGCTGTAGGGCCGGAATATGGCAGATGTCCATTGGAAATTGATGTACGGCATTTACGGCCAGGAAAGCCAATAACTGACATAATGACCTGAAGTTGGTAACGATCTGCTTGCCATTTATGTATCCTCTCCACAGATTAAATGTAGCATTTCATAACAAAATAATATAGTTTTAATTTCAGGAGGAAAATGTAATGGCAATTTAAGTTTATTTATACTAATTCCTTAATTTTTCCGGATTTTTTTTTATGTATCTATGTATATTTTTTTTTTTGCATTTATCTCACCAGGTGTTTTTTTTATATGTGTGGAGGGTGCAGGGTGTGGGAGGCGAGAGGCAGGGTGCAGTTCATCATATGTTTGCATTTACTCAAATCTGTACGGTTGTTCCATCCGTAACATATATGCAATGAATTACAAATAACATAGATGTTTTGTGGCTTATTTCAAGAAATGCCGTCTCTTTTAATTTCCCACTGCTTCTAATAAAAATGTTTTCCTGTGCTCATCTCTACGAGAAAAAAAAAGAGGGGAAAATTGCCTTTTTCCTAGCACTTTACATCATTAGTCTGTCACCCTGAGCGTTGCCATGAGAGTTGTGATAACCTAGCAACGAAAGCCATGAGAAGGATAAAACATGAACTAGCTCTCAGAGGGAAACGGAAAGAAAATAAAAAAGCTAATGCATTTATTTGGTTATATCGGGAATAATTTGTCATCATGGATATTGTTTAGTCTTGAATTTCGCGTTCAGCTTCTCTAATACGCCGTAAATGTGTAATATGATCGAGCTTTTTATTTACATACACGCCTGCAACGCTTGACAAAAGATTTATGAGGTATTAATGCGCCCGACAAGTTAGAGCCGGGGGAAGGCAACTATTAGACATTGCACAGTCGAAGGCAGTTAAGTTTGAAGCGTAAAGAGACGCGGCTGTTGGGTTCTGAACAGAAAGAGGAAAAGAACACAAAAAAGAGAACCCGCTCCTGAGAAAGTTACTTCAAATGACATCCTCCAGTGGTAAAGATAGGTCTAGGTCTACTCAAGTAAATCAAAAAAGAAACGATTTACGGGGAATGGGTTTCGCTAAATTGCAAATCCACGAGCTACTTCGGAAGTCGTTGGGGGAAAAGTTGTCTGTTTCCACTTCATTATGTTACAATTCAGACATAATACAGGTAGAATGTCATAAAAACACAATCAATTTCTATCAAACACAGCCAGCAAAGACTACGTCGGATGATTGCCTGGCTGGAAAACCCATCAGACTTCAACAACATCAAAATCAACACTATTTTGCAGATTTAGCATCAAATCCCATTTTGCGTAGCTATCTTTTCATCTCTAGCCAGTAATTTTATTTGTGTGCGGTGCGTGGCCAAGGATGCGTGTGATATTCAACTCTGAGCGCCCATAATTTGGGAATTGTGTGTGAAAAACCCGGGGGAAAATGGAGCTCATCATATTTGTGTAATTATACGTGCTACCGATTGCTACCGCTCACATGTCATTTTAAAAGCTTCCGCAGATTCTTTTTTCTTTCCCTTCAGCCCTTTCCCTTTCAGCTGGATAGAACCGGGGGGGGGGGGGGGGGAACAGGAACGAAGTGTCAGTTTCAAAGCGTCGGGCCATGAAAAGATTAAAAGATGTGAAGAAGCCAGAACGATCTTCTCTTCGCTTGAATATTTTCGCATCTCAGGATGTGGCATTTCACAATATTTAGAAACAAAGAATAATTTATGCTAAACCATTAGTAAGAGATTACTTACACATCCTCGGCGCTTTCAGGGTCTAGGTCGCCGCTTAAAAAAGCCAAACATGACACCATCAAAAAAACCCATAATGGATAATGTTTTTGTTTACGAGGTGAGGGTTTTTACGCACGTAATATCATAAAATCACGAAACAGTTTAGGAACCGTGATTCCAGTAAAGTTAAATGGAAACTGGTCCCCACCCAAACTCGTTTTCATCTATTAAGATAAAATAAAGGCATTACGGCACTCCTTTGAGGTTCCGCACGACTTCCTGTTCTAGCTCTCTGGCAAACATGATGTCATAAGATCATACGAACTCTTCAGAATAAAAACTGAAATAGTTTTTTAACTTTCCGCTCTATTGTCCTTGGGTGTACACGGAACCGATTGCCGGAGTTTTAATTACTCTGTCAGCAAGTTAATAATCAAAATAATTGGTCTCTCCTTTTCATAAGAAGCTTGTCTTTCATTCAAATTCTTTGAATAAGGAAATCGTCTTGTTTTACCGAAAAGCCTTGTAATATCCTGGAAATGAAAATGAGCTGAAGGTATTGAGAGACAAGGCTTTTTGAATATGACTTTGATGTCACTGGGAGACTTACAAAATATTTGTGTGGAATTATTGTACTACTACTTTGTCGTGACATTTTTTTTATTTTTTTGAAACTGAGTTTTCTATTAGGCGATGTCACTACAAAATCTTTTAATGTTTTCGCTAAAATCACTCTTTGCCATCAAGAAAGGTGATGAATTTTTATGTTGTTGTTGTTTTTTTAAAATTATTTTTGTTTTTGTTGTTGTTTTGTTTGCTTGTTAATTTGCTTGTTTTTAGTTCTCAACAGTTTTTGTCTCACAGTTAAAGTAACAGCGGCTGAACATATGGTGGGAGTGGACATACTACGAGAATAATAGAGTGCAAGTTGTAGTTTTAATCACTTGTAGTTGACAATAGTTGCCATAGACATCAACACATGGATTATTTATCGGTACGAAGCATTATTATATGCACAAAATGTCGATCAAACTTGCTTCCAATAGATTAACGGAACATTGAATTTTGTACAAATCTTGTGGGCTGTTGAAATACCTAACACTTGTATTTTCTGGAATTGTATGATTAAAGGCGAGCTCAGTCCCTGCCAAATTTCAAGGAATGGAATTAAACTTTAATACACTTTTTGATGAATAATGGTGTCTTATCGTGGCAAAAATACTGCAATCTCTTCAACGTGAAATGAATGTACATTAAAAGACAAGCATTCCCTTTCCCAAGAAAAAAGCTTGAGAATGTAGCAACCAACTGTAAAATCATCAATAGTGAGGCTAGCAACAGAAAACAAATGCGTCCTTAAAGTTTTCAGGCCTGGACAAATAATTAAGTTAGTGTTATGACCAACCAGCATAACATATATAACTTCCCAGAGGTCAGCTTGCCTATTTAGCGCTCGAATGGTATCTTTATGGTGAAAAAAACAGCAGCTGCTTTAGAACAGAATTGGTATTAAAGTAGATTCGTTGGGCTGATCCATTATACAGACGCGGCAATCAGAAAATAAAACGTATCATTATAGTCAGAGAGGAATGTATAACTTTCTTATAAATGAGATGTGCATTCGTAGGCAACGATCTGACATCCAAGCACAGAAAAGTACTGTTTATAAAGCCCACTTGTTTCTTGTTCTTGTTTATGTTTTTCCTAAAACACTGCAAATCTTGCTTGAAAAATACGATCTCTGAGTTTAAGAGTAGAATTTAAAGACAGCAGTCAGAGTGATCTTTGAGTTAGAGGTTAGCATTGACGACAGCTGCAGTCAGAGTGATCTTTGAGTTAGAGGTTAGCACTGACGACGGCTGCAGTCAAAGTGATCTTTGAGATTAAGGTTAGGATTAAAGACAGCATGCTAGCAGTCAGATGGATCTTTGAATTTAAGGCTAGGATTAACGACGGCAGACAAAGTGATCTTTGAGTTTAAGGTTGGAGTTAATGGCAGTAGTCACAGCGATAGCTGAGTTTAAGTTTTGGAATGAACGCCAGCCGTCAAAGTGACTGCTGAGCTTGGGGTTAGGATTAATGACAGCAGTCAACGTAACATTTGAGTTCAAGGCTAGGATTAACGACAACAGTCGACCAAAGATCTCAATTCCCAGAGGTAGTTCTTATGTTCTAAAAAGAATCAACTGTGCCGGGATATTTCCATAGCTGTCAGGTTGAGTCCTATATGCACCCTCGGCTCATTATAAGTTGACCGCGGTGTGAGTGGTTGGCTAAATTTTAATATCACTTGTGAAGTGGACTGGCCTTGACGTTGTTTAGTTAAGTTTGTGGTAATGGTCGATATTTCTGTTTTCCATTTGCATATTTGAAGAGGGATGAGGAAGTTTATTCAGATGAAATAACACGCGCTTCTACAAGAGAAGGGGGGGGGGGAGGAGCTGACAGCGAATGGACTGAAACTTAATAAATTAATAACTGGTACATTAATTTATTTTTATTTTATTTTTTTTTAAATATAATTCACTACACATTACCTAAGTAGCTTTAAACTGTAATCATATCCATGATAAGTATATTTCAGTATAGGACGAGTCCGGTTTCATATTCATTTCTGAATTCTGCAAGATGTTGTTCTCTTAAGCAAAAAAAAAATTTTTTTTTTTTAAGTAAGATGTAGAATATGAATCTAAACGTCAGTTGGTGCTGACAGCCATGACGTCCACAAATTTTGAGATGTGCCGCCTTATATTTGTACAGACTCTTGCTAAGCGTAGTGATATGTCAAAAATCATACATTATGCTATTGAGTAAGCGACTGATCCAGGAAAGACGAGAACTCGGGAGGCAATTCTTGTGTGGCGGGTTGGCCAGATAATTGTATTGCACAATTAGTCTTCCATTTATAAATATTTCACAAGGACAGATCCCCCAAATCGTTTTATTCCGTGACCTAGGGGCAAGCTAATCGAGTTCCCTCGCCATCAAGACGTCCGCGGTCAGGGGCGGCGCTGTCTCCTGAGAAAAGGAGGTAACAAAATAAAGAAGCTGATTTCCAGACTGGTTAACTGTACATGTAGAAAGAAAGTGATTTGAGAGCAAGACGTGACGTAGGAGCCAGCTTGATGGGCAGGGAAGCGAGCTGCATAGAATGACTTCAAATTAGCGTCAGAATATTAATTTGTTGGACAAATTCGCAAAATTTTAGACAGTCACATGCAGGACTGCCTGTCTTGGATTAGGCCCCAAGAGATTCTTTTCACATGATGTCACCATTTTAATGTTGTAGATATATGTTTAAGATAGCCCAACCTTAATATACATCCGTTACATTCCTAGGCCAATTAAAGTAACATGAATATTGACATTTGAGATGAATTAAAGGTGAAGATGGAAAATAAGCGAACTTCAGATGCAGAATATTAAATATTTGTTTTCGTAAAAATCAGAGTGACTCTGGTAGAAGAAAGCCACATTTCTGCTTCTGTTTCTATGGTTTTTGGTTAACTTTAATTGTGATTTGTAAACTGATTCTTCCAGATCCGTATTCCTTTTCCACTAAAGAATGAAAAACATGTCCATTGTGCAACCTTTCCTTTTTCTTTTTCTTTTTTAAAGACCTCTGTAGAACCTCTCACAGATGATTCCAGTTTTCAGTGCAATATTAGACGCCAGAAATGCTAATACCCCCATCCTGCAGTACAATCCTTGGTACATTTTCTTTTCTCCCTAGCATCATTGACGAGCTCCCGCTTCTGAACACTACCTAACACCATGTTTGGCTCCGGTTCTGATCATCAGCAGATATCATCCAATGATTGGGGCAGGACCTCGGCTTCTTCATTCTTGAGTGTCTTCACAGTGAGCTGACCGTGAGCTCAGCTACCATTGGATTACCACTCACTAATGCTATAACGTCCGCTTAATATTCCTCCAACAGACCATTACAGGAGACATCGTCGTCTCTCTGTTGTCCCCGATTACACGCCCGGACGTTATTATTCTTCCGATCTGAAATTACAGAGATTATGTCTTCCCCTGTAACGCCTATGCCACCAGTATCAGGACCGTTACTTAAATTCTTGCACCTTCGGCCCAAATGTGAGATGACTGGGGTCGGAGGGAAGTGACTACAATCGACGGGTGCAGCCATACAACCCCCCCCCCCACCCCCCCCCCCCCGCCAAGCCCCATCACTGCCGAAACCTCCATTGTTTCACGGTCTACCAATGACACGGGGGCCAACTATTAAGTACGAGGGGGCGAGGGGATGCCCCCAGCCTACCAAAACGTCCATGGGTGCAGGAGGTCTGGTCAGCGTACGTGCGCTTTTCAACTATGATAATCGGCTTAGAAGTTTAGTTTTACTAACTTTTATGTCATAGTTTTCAAACAGTAAGACCTTATCGCCATTCAACATTCAAATAGTCGCACGCTCTTACAAGGGGAGAGGGGACTGAGTGCAAGCGTATGAACATCGTACAATGGGAAGGGGAGTAAAAAATAAAAAGCCAAAATGGCATTAGGCACTTTGTGGATGACCCTTCCTCAAGAATGACATTTCCTACCCCGCCCAACTATTCACAACACACTGGGGATGCCACGCTGAGAACGATCATGATTTTGATTATTGAAATGAACTGATGAGATGCGGGTGTCACAAGTTCTTTACAATCCATCACAAATCCCTCAAGAATCACATTCAACTGGAAAATTAAAGTTACAGATGCAAAACTCAACGTCTTGATTTCAAATGCGCACTAGAGAATTAAACTATGATAAATGACATCCTGAAAGGTTTCGCGATTCGCTGAAAGTTGAGATTCTCATTCCTTCATTCGTTTGCTCTTTCATTTATGTGCTCTTTCGTTCACTCATTCGTCCAAACGTTCATTTAATTTTGTACAGAGATTAAAAAGCGGAATGAACGTATCGCAAGCGAGATTCAATTGATACATGAATATAATTATAATCCGACAGAAATTATGGCTTTTATTAGAAAGTTTGTGTTTTGTTCAATAGCACTAATAGTCTTCTTGGCGTATTATGCTTTACAAATTTTCAACATTTTTGTTTGCTCCCATGGAACTAATTCAAGGAAACATCTGTACAAAAAATAACCTTTTGTTGCGGCACACAGTATCAGGAGTTGCGATATACGTGAATTGTTTATCCAATTTTAGCTTGTTAAATAATGAAAGCAAAGCAACGGAGAGTTAAAAAATGAATATGATTAAGCTCAGTAGCATCTAAAATATTTATAACACAGGTGACTCAATTTATGAAATGCCTGCGCGTGTAACCGAGTGCTTAAAGAACAATTGTCTCACATTTCAGCGAAAGAATTGTCTCACAATTTAGCAAAACTGTGTTCAAGACTCTGGCAGGAGCTGAAAATTATATTTTTCAACAAAGCTCTGAAATAGGGATACTTCTGAGGCGAACTTAATTCATTTCGAACATAAGGATTTTGTACGTACTGTGTTCGCAGTGTGAAAGCTGCACTGGTGATGGAAGAAGGTAGATTCAGCCCTTTGGTGATCTCCCTCCAAAGTTTCTTGTTGATGACCTCCACTAGACCACCCTTGGACACCACCAGACGAAACAGCTCGTACAGGTCTAGTGTCTGCTTGGCCATGATGGGAATTCGGTTGACTGGGGTCCCTGACGATGAAAAGAAAACAAAATTGGGTCAATTCTACTGAATCAAGAAAAGAGGAAACGTGGGGTATTTACCATATTGTTGTGTACGATACCTTGATGATTTCAAGGTTTTGTCATGAAAATTCTCTCACTCCTAATTTCCTGTGCATAAATGCCATTCCAATCGGTTAAAAACTTTTCGAGATATGTGTTTGTGACTTAATGCTGTCCTCTGAGTTTACTTCGAAGTTTCGATCCTCATTTTCTGAGAAAACACAAAAATGCACATACAACTTTATGGAAAATACCCGACAAAAAGAAGAAAGAAAGAAAGAAACAGAGAGAGCCAGCGGGTTTAAACTGAGACCCTCAAGAAACAATCTTTTCCCTCGTCAAGTTTCTCCTGCTTCAAAGAAATCATCAAGTGGAATACAAGAGGTTTTAAGTTAAATGATATTATTCATAATAAAACCAAAAGGAAAAATAATATGCACTCGTGTGTTCACTCGTTATAGGATCCAACAAGGCTAAAATACTGGCTTGCTCAGCCATTCATCTACGATTAATCTGCCCTGGCCTACCCTTTCTGTTTCCACGGGAGTGTCGGGGACCAACGTCAGGTTTACCATAGAAGCCGTTGTTGATGTTTTTTTAGATGGTGATAGCAAAACATTTTACAGCATTATCGCATCTTTATCTTTATGATATCGCAAGACAACAGGAATCCCATGTTTGAAGATATCAGAAATGCTTTTATGTAAAAGGCATTTTCGGTTAATTACATCAGAAGATCTGCTCAAAAAACGCAAACTCAGATTAATTACCTCAGTGTGTACGAACTGTATTCATACCATCTCAGACCCCTTTCTGTTTATATATATACACAATGTATGGGGCACAGGTGAACTTTATGTCAAGATAAGCACATTTATAACAAAGGCAGGCATTCTTTCTTAGCAAAATAATATCTGTCGACGAAAAGATCATTTTTACTTGAGCCCAGATTTGACCTCTCGTGCACTCAGTGTGAGCGAGGTTCAAGACCTGGTATCATACAAACTTCCCCGCAGAAATTCAGATCCAGGAGGCTTATAAAAGCAATTTCATTTCAAGAGGCAGACAGATTTTATAACATTGTCTCGCCTGGCTAACAATGGAAGGAACAGAGACAGTGATGAAATAAGAATTAATGCTGTTATAACGATATTGTCGTAACTGTTGAGCACAGAAACAGGAGATTGTAACATTCTTTGGGTGCAGAATGGCTGGTAGATCGCTTCCAATGTGCGATGGGCCACAATAGGTCTCGCATCAAAAGTATTGTTGCCAGAAAGAGCAAATTGCAAAAAATGCACTACTGTGTCAAACAATGTCTGGATTAAATATAATCAACCCACAATAATCCTCGTTTATACAGTATTTTTTCTCCCTCCCCCATACCCCTTTTTTTTTAGACTGAGATTCCCTTTCTCGTCTCGGGAGGAAATTCTCTGTCGGACAAGAAGAAACAAATACATTAACAGGCATCTTTCTTTACGAGACTCCTGTTTTCGCCTCTTCTTTTTTCCCCCAAGCCTTTGGGGGCCAGGAATTTGATGAGTCTCTGTTTTCCCCATTGCGGGGAATTAATCACTCTAATTGTTGGCCATGATTTCACGCTATGTCGTTCGGTCTATCAACAAGCAGTCCGCATCCCACAGAGGTGGCTAATCGTGAGCATCTGGGGCGGACGGACACCCGTCTCCTGCACCGGTCATGGTTCTACCCCTGGCCAAGTATCGATACACAGGAACATTCTAGACATTCAAGCTTTTCACTGGTCTCGCGTTCCTTCCTCGCGCTCGGTTCTCCTGGACTGACCATGCCTCAGCTGGAGTAACCGAGGGGGCCAGGAGAGCGAAAACGACTAATTATTTTTTTCTGTGATGGTTCCACACAATCAATCAAAGACCATGAGGGAAAGCAGTCAAAGTTCAAAAGTTTATTCACCTTAGAAGTTTAGGATAACCAGCGCAATGGCCCGGTGGCCAGGGCGTTTGATCCGAGTGTGAGAGGGTTGCAGGCTTGAACCTCGCTCGGGGGAGTATTTGATTCAATTTAACTAATTTTTTGCTTTTTTTTTATAAGGCACTCGTTCGTGGGCGGCCGAGCGGGGTCCCAAAAATCGACTCTTATTTCAATCTCGTGATGCTAACCAGAAAAATAAACCCGTGCCCAGAAAAAATAAATGTTTCATATTATTTAATTTTATTATAATGGTTAGTTTTTTTCCAAACATTTAGTAGCTCATTATTAAACAACAACACTTGGAACTCGGTTGTTTCTTTGTTTGTTTTCGTATATTCCTACGCACCGTTTATTTGTCACTTTGGCGTTTCTGTTCCAATATTGGTGCGACCGGGTATACTTTCGCGGCCATCGTCAGGAAATAGGTTTGCAACTATTGGGAATTCGCTCTGAAAGAAACTATAGTGCCTCAAATATCACAGTCTGCGGTATCGAGATCGCTTCACAAGGTTCCGAGACAGCAAAAACGAAAGCCATTCTTTCCTTTGTTAAGGAGAGATCATCGGTGAAATAAAACGGGGTGTAACTCTTGTTTGTCCCACACATGGACATTACTGTGTGAGCTCAATTTATTGGAGAAAGAAGAAATTTTTGTTTTCAGGTTTATTGTTGCCCTCATTGTTTCCAGTCTATCTGTCTGTATATGTGTCTGCCTGTCTCTACCTACAGTATTATACCTATTCTTCCCGTCTTCCTCTAAATCTGTCCATCTACACTTCTCCGTATGATTTAGCTCAACCATTGTTCAAGTATCTCCTACCCTCACATTCACGAATCCACCATTTCAGCTATTAAATTCTACATTCTCCAATTTCCCCTCTGGGTTTTATTTTTTTTACTTTCGTTACCAATAGATTTCTTGGAAATTGCCTCCTCCCCCTAAGTCGCTCCTGCATTTCAATAGACCAGGATTTGCTCTTGTACTGTTTTTCATCATCTTATTTCACTCAGTACGCTTTAAATCCCAATTCAAACACTCCTCTGCCGTGTAAACTGATTTCTTCTGAACTTTAACAATTTTCTCCAGATTTTTTTGAGGTGTAAATTATCGTATTCCTCATTTATCGCCACGCCAACAAAGGCTGGCATCTTAATGATTCTAGTAGCAGACTGACAGAAAAACAAAAACCATATGCCTGTATAGTTTTTCTACCACCGAAACGCATCCACTGACACAAAAATCGTTTTGTGATCATGGCATTGAATATTCTATTTCAGCTGATTATTTAGTTAAGGCTGAACGAAGAGGTAAATAATTCTAAGACCCTGGATTTTTTTCCTTTAAGAAAAACAAGGTTAATGATGCATATAAAATGCAACAATTTCCTAATTGCGCGTTGCTAATGTTGCATGCGCGCCTCACGGGTTTGTTACTATGTAATGTTCCACTAGTCATTCAGGAAATGGATTTTAATACGCCTGCCAAACTCTCTGCTGGGCTCCACGTGAAGTGTGAAGCCTCCACTGTCAAAACTTTTCTCCGTGCGTTTAAAAGCTCGCTTCAGCCCCGGGATCTACCGTCAATTTAACGTGTTGTGAAATCTGATAGTTCGTCATTTCCAACCTACCGATGAGTGTCTAGGCCCATCCATCAAAGGCAACCCACTCATTTTTGGTAAATACAGCACCCATTGAAGAAGAAGTAAAACGAAAAAAAAAAAATTCAAGAAAAAAAAAAAAACTCATTTAAATTTTTCTGGAGTCTAATTTTTACTCAGGAATGTCTGTCTCATCAACGCGCGCGTTTAATGGCTCATATTCGTCAAACCATCAGGAGTTGCGAACCGTTCAAGTGTTGCGTGCATGATTGTTAACTCCAGCTGTATGACAAAGTCTGACAAGTGAGAAACGTGTGATCAATTTGATTGCTGAGTGAGATAAGAACTGTAATATAGCTTCCTGTTTTAGATATACACTTACATACTTTCCTGTTTTAGATAATATGTGAGTGTGCATGAGAAAACCCGGTATAAGTCGGCAACATGACATTTTGAGTTCTGTACATGTAATAAAAGACAAGACATTTCTGATAAATTGAAGACAATGACCCCCCTAAAACAAGATTTTGAGAAAACGGCATTTAATCGTATTAGCGGCCATAGCTAATTGACCAAGTAATATTGGAGTGATTGCTGTTAGGAGACCGTAGTCTAATAACTAAGCAGTTATAGAGATCATAGTGACTAGTGTTCACTGCTCATCTACAGTTTACCCTGTAACATGCCACGGTCCCCTAGCAACAGCCGAGTCGGAAGTTTTTTGATCTTGTTAGGAGGCCGTAGTCTAATTACAAAGCCGTTATAGAGATCATAGTGAGTAGTGTTCACTGCTCGTCTACAGTTTACCCTGTAACATGCCACGGTCCCCTAAACAACAGCCAAGTTGTAGGTTTGTGTCGGACCCATATTTTCACTTTAAAGCCGTTTTTCTCAAAATCAGCTCTACCGACTTATACCGGGTTTTCTCATGCACACTCACATATTATACGTTTACATGCTTGCCTGTTGTTGTATGTATCGACATTTTTTTTTTGTTCGTTTGATCAGAGCTCATTTTGCTCTACAACCCTCAGACTTCCTTCGAATTGTCAAATATAAAAAAAAAAGTGTCTGCCAGGCTGCTTGCAATTATCCCCGTTTGCCTGCTAGTCTGTCTGTCCGTGCGTTTGTAAATATCTTATTATTTGTATATATTTGTATCTGGCTGTGAATCTTCATTTCTATCTGTCTATGCCGCGAATCGAAAAATCAGATATTATAATCTCCTAGCCCAGGCTAATGTCTCCTTGCAGTAATAATATGGACCAGACGCTGCCAACTCCCCTGGTACAAAGCTGATACCACATGATGGTCTACGAGATCTCCTCGCTATAATGATTGACTGACTAACCAATATGCAAATGGCAGCTCATCGCCTGAACATAACCTAAGAATTCAATCATGATTTCAGTGTGGATTGACACAATATCGTCCCGGTAGCCCCATGGCATTTCGCCCGAGACCGTCTCAAACAAGCCCGGAGAAGCGGGGAATGTCTAACGATGATACCCTCTCAATACTTAATGGCTCCCAAGTCGACCAGGGAAATTCGGCTGGTAAAATTAACCCATAAAACTTAATTACACCAACCAAAATAATTACGAGATTTCAATCTCGCTCTGAAATAGCTCATCGTTTCTGATGTCCTCTCGTGGGGGCGCGATATGTCGCGGGACATTTCCAGTTCCTTCGCCGTGGAGACATCACGGAATCTCCCTATTTTCCGTATTTCTTCCAGATCTCCTTGTCATTCTTAAGTTGTTTAGCCTTTGTTTTCCGGGCTTCAATTGCCAGAGGCGGCGATTGTTGTTGGGCCTCAGCGCAAGTTGGAGGCGCGTCCACGTAGCATGAAATAATTTTAGTAAAATAGACCAGGCAATGTGGTTCCTTTCTGGGTTTCAGACAAGATGCTTATCATTTTATTGTGGGAATCATTGTCGATATCCTTCAATTAAAGTAATTATTATTGTTGGTGTTACCTTAATTTTAATTCTGACTTATTTAATTACTTTTTTTGTTTGTTTTGTCTCCTCTTCTTATTATTTTTACAGCAGATTGGTCTTTTCCAAAATTCATCTGACGTGATCACCGATAGCATTGGTGATAAAAATGAGTTTCTGAATGCTTTTGGATAAGATGGATTACAGATTTATTGTTGTTCTTGTTTTTATTTTGTTTTTCAAGGTTTATGGAATTTTTTACAACGTACTGCAGATGCCGTGAAAGAAAATTGTATTTATTGTATTTTCAGTAAAAATGTATTATAATCTCAACATCCACCTTCGTGTGTTTGATTGGTCCGCCGAATCTCACAACTCCAGCGTCCCGCCTTTTCGCGTCCGATTTGGTCTGTGTCAGCCGTCCAGTGCAGATCCCAATGGCACCGGCATTAGATTGCCTCACACCTTTCTGACGTTCAGGCAGCTGGGACTTCTCTTTCCACTTGACGCACCGTCACAATAAATTCTGGGTTCGACCCATTCTGATCTCTTTTCATCAGGCGACCGATGTCTCGGCCCGATCAATGAAGGAAGAAACAAAATCTCAAGTGTCTTTCAGGGGCGATTCTTCAACTTGAGCAATATTTGTTGGCTCAAGCACTGTTTTGCTTTGAAACACGCGGTTTCTATCTTGGCTTTCATGAATGACAGTGTTTCAGAGAGCAGGAATGGAAAATAAGACTAAAGAGAGATAGTACGACCCCATTTATAAATCTATGCCTCGTTGCCTTCCAGGAAAATTTCTGGAAGTTATATTCAAGAAATATTTCTCACAGTTTAGTCCCTTCAAAATTACAAAGTAAAATCCTCAAGAACAGTGTTATCATGTCTTCGTCAGAAAACATTACTGGTCTGAAATGCTGGCGCAAAATTCATGATTAAGTCCTGTTGAGTATGGGGCATATCACAAAAACATTCGTCTCCAGAGATAATAAACTTTACCAGCAAACATGAGAGACATGAAGCTAAATGAGTTTGGGTTTAATGGCACATATGCACGACATCTGCCACTTTACGGTCTATTTGGGTACTTTATTTTTATTTTTGGTATGCAAAAAGAATTAAATATTATATCAACGAGATATTAAAATAAGATGCCGACAGAGATTGAAAGGCAACAATTTCATTTACACAGACAGTGGTTTTTGACTCCACAAAATGGTTCATTTTTATCTGTAGATTCTTGCAGACCCATCCTGTACAGCTTTACATGAATACACATACTTCAGCGCTATGGTGAATGTTGGTTTTTTTTTTTTACAAGATTTATTCCAGAGTACAATATGATTTCGCTTGCCCTTGTGGCAAAGAGGCGGACTTTCATCAAACGCACTCTCTCAACCGTCCTTATCTTTATATTCTGTTTTACTCTGATGATAACCAGATTTGGCAGTTACGCAAAAATTTAAGAGAACTTAATTTTTTACTTTTTTTTTTTTTTTTATGCCTGCAGCATCGAGTGCGGAAGAAATGTTAACTGTATTGTTTCTAAAGCATTGTCTCCGATGCCAGTGCTGATAAACTTATTGTGAAAAGCAATCTGCTTTTGAAAAGAGATGGGTCAGTGTTTTTTACACCATGATACCATCACTAAAATTAAATCTCAGGTAAAAAATATGGACATTACTGATGTTGCATTTCATGTTATTTTGCAACACTGAAAACTATTCCTTTATTTAGTATTGCATGGATGGAACTCTCTCCGCTAATTTACCTGTCTCCTTTGCTTCCGTCCTCGCTCTTTCTCTCTCTCTCTCTCTCTCTCTCTCTCTCTCTCTCTCTCTCTCTCACTGTCTCTCCCTCTGTCTTTCTCTGTCTGTCGCTCTCTCTCTTTCTCCCTCTCTCTCTCTGCCTCCTCTCTCTCTCTGTCTCTTTCTCCCCCCTCTCTCTCTCTCTCTCTCTCTCTCTCTCTCTCTCTCTCTCTCTCTCTCTCTCTCTCTCTCTCTCCCTTTCTCTCTCTCAATTCATTCTTTGATTAGCAAAAGTGATTTAAAAAAAAACAAACAACAAGTAAGCTCACACATGTTTACATGAAGAATTCTGCCATGAAACCTATATTAACATGACATGTGCCAGTCACCTCGGAGTTCGCTATTAAGTTAAGGCGGTATAATACTGCATGATCAAGCGCCTAGCAATTTGGCAGGTTTAGTGTTTCATATTTTCACGCATATGAGATTCTGAAGGCATCATAACTGGCATAATTAATCCTTACTCGTCAGTTAGGATGAGAGATGCCACGATTCTTCTCATCTCCTATGCTTAGCCCCTCCTTCTCTCCCTTCCTAGTTCCTCTCTCTCCCCGTTCTCGAAGTTTTCATTTCTTCTATTCTAAGCGAATATGAGAAACTTAAGCAGAGACAGAGCGAGAGCGAGAGACAGACAGGCAGACAGACAGAGAGAGCGAGAGAGAGACAGACAGACAGGAGGGAGGGAGGGGAATGTTGAGTTCCTTCTCATTGCTCATGTTTATGTCTGTCCTCTCCGCCTTGGCAATGAGTGAACGTGTCTGACTGAAAGCTCCACCGTTAATATGTTCTGAACAACCCCACTATTCTAAGAACCAATAACTAGATCTATTGTCCATATTTTAATATAACACATTACCAGCATTTATCTCTACAAATAATACTTCAGTGCTAGAAGTGTCATGGGTAAAGGATTCTGGAAATTTGATGATGCTGATGACCTTAATGCATGTCTCATGTGATTATCGCCCTTCTTGCCGTCCAGGGCCAAATTAGCGCCCTTGGCCTTCAACACTTTCAAGGAAAAGGGACTTTGACATGCGATGGGGGAAACAGATGAGTGGTGGAGGCAGGGTGAGCAGGGGATAGAGGGATGATGCTTCAGTTTAGGTGAGAAAAATGGAAAACGAAAGCATGCTGAAATGCTGGTATTTTCTATCTCATGAATGCGGCTGAATTCGTTTGACACCCGGTTATTTGACAGCCAAAAGGGTAACTCGATCCGACTTTACCTTACATGAAACAATATGCATGCAGATACTTCACTGATTTTGTTCTAATGTATAGCGCTATTACCGACTGAAAGCATATTAATTTGTTATTATTCGGACACACACACTGGATCAAACAAAATGTGTTCCTAAGCCTACTAGGCTGCTAACCTTGCCATCCGTAAACCAAGATTGGCAGCTCACTTGACTTAGCATTCCTGTTTGTGTATGGCCCTAAGTTTTTCTTCCAAGTGTTCATATCATGCAGATTTAAAGTTGGGTTATGTTGCTCTAGAAAAGGAAAGAGAACAAGAGGACGCCCCTGCCCCGATAGATGACGGAAAGATGTCATTGTGCAGACAGGTGTACGGGCATGGACACGACGAACCAAAAACAGAGAAGAATGGAGATCATTGGCGGAGGGGCTACATCCTGCAGAGGACGGACACGGCCTAACAAGACAACAAGCCAAGACAAGATATTTTTCTTACAAATGCTATGCTCAAATTACATACATACTCATTGTGGGCATTTACATTTCAAACATAGGGCCTGTATTTCATAGACATTTATACATTACACCGAATCCAAGGACTGTTAAGAATTTACGTATGGGCTGAATCCTTTCAGGTGTCCAAGTAGATGGTAATACTGCGATTCCAATGAACAGTTTTAAACCAGATGTATTCACTCCTTGCTACAAACTAATCATTACTTACCATATAGGATATTTACTTGAGAGTCCTCATGCACACACCACGATCCAATAGGTTCTCAAAAAGATGGCCATAATTAAATGTGTGTTCACAATTAAAATAATTGTGAGCAAAAGTTTATTCTACCGCCCAGCCGTTAAGCAAGTTTCTGTCTGTGTATTTATTTGTTTGTTTTTAAACACATCTGTATTCCAGTGTGGAGTTTCCTCAGGCCATTTTACTAAAAGCCTTGTTAATCCTAGTTGGCCACTTATCCTTTTACCCCCACTAACAAGGTTAGCAGCTTTCTAGGCTTAGCAACGCTTTTTGTATAAGGCGCCATATCTTTAATCACTCTTAATTTTCCTCTGCATAAAAATGTGTCCGGGGTGGGGGGGGGGGGGTAGCAAACCCACAAAGACAAAAGAGGAACCGTTTGTATGTGTATGTGAAAATGGGCTGGGGAGGGGTGGGATCTCAAAGGTGACTCAGTCCATTTGGAAGTGAAAAGGGAAGAAACAAACAAAGGAAGAAATATTCACTTTTAAAAATTCGCATAAATTCCTTCTAGGTAGTTCCCGTATTTTGATGTCAAGAGTAATGAATTTACGAATTCGAAAACTAATCAGCAGTTTCACTAAAACCTTTGAAAAGTTAATGAGACTAAAAGTTCTTAATGCATCAAAGCAAAAAAAACAACAAAAAAATGAGAGACGATAAACAGCTACATTTTGCCTGCTATTTGCTACAAGAAGAACACTGTTTTCACATTCAGTAAACATACTTCGCATTTTTTTTACAGTAAAACATTCATACGAGGGTGAGGCACTGGACGAGGGAGGGGGTGGATCTTTGGCCGAGTCCCATATTCCTAGATCCTCGGAGATTAGGTTAGAAAGTTAAATCTCGTATAATCGACAGGTATTTAACTCATTCTTTGCCCTAATGATGGACGAATGTGGAGATGTTTGAACAGCAAACTGTCGAGCGGTCGCTAGCCAAGCTCGGCACAGCTTGAGCACACAACTAGGGAAAGCCCTCATGATTCTCACTTCACAGAGAGCGACATTCCGGCAGGGGCAAGGGCAAATATTGACCAACTTCATCAACGCAGTTATCCCCCTTCTGTGGTGACTTCTCATGAAGCATCTTGGATTGCCTTGAACCGTCATCAGCTTGTATGAGATTGCATTAGTGACGCCCCGAACAAGCACAAATCAAATGACTACTTCAACGAAAGATTACCTTTCTTCCCAAGGAAAGCTTTTGCCTGCTTGGTTTAAAACATGTCATCTAGAGATATTACCCACCATAATTAACCTACCTTCTGCAACAAAATCCCATACGTGATAAAAGTTAAATGCGGTATCCCAAATGTCTGCCATTCACAGAGTAAAAATGATGTGTACAGATTAACTATGAGCTTATAAGCTTCAAACACAGAAACGCATTCAACCTAAAGCATTACGTGTAAGTATGTTGAAACACTGCCATTTCGAATTGAGCATATATAATGTTTACACAGCTCTGCGAAAATTTGTTTGCATTTCACAGAATCTAGGCGGTTGGGTAAATTTTTGTTCGCGGATTGTAAATCTTGTGTAAAGAAGGAGATTAAATTAAGGATTTACCTATTCAAGACAAAGAAAACACCAAAGAAAATCTCGTTATTGTGGGTAAATGTTAAAACACACGAGCAAAGCCTGAAAAACGCATCTCTCTTTCTTTGATTTTCACTTTTATCATAGAAAATGCGCTGCTTGTGAATGAATCAGAAACTATTCGTGAAGGTGAAACTAAACAGGTTTAGACTTACGGCACACACTCTGCTCTTCCGATATTTTAATAACGGTCACAAAAGCTGGGTGAAGTTCCCACTCAATTATCATTTTTTGCCCTGGTTTTCTTTGATCCGAAATGAGATGTCATAACTATTATAGAAATTGGGTGAAAACATGCACATTTCATTTATTTGAGAAGGGAGAAGGGGAAGGCATTTCTTTGTTTTGTTTTTCTTAAATTAAAGCTTTAGGACGCCTGAAAATTATTATGCTACCCCGAAAGACGGATGGTCTCACAAAGGTGTTTTGTTTTTTTTTAGGAGGGGAGTGTGTGCATTTTTTGCTTTCATAACTATTCACCCCGAACGCCATCAAACAGACGTACAGTGTGCAGCTTTTGATCTTTTCAAAGCTGTTCAGGTACTTGGTGCGTAACAGTTGTCTGTAAAACCCTAATCCATATTACCCCTATATAGATCTATAGATCTGTCACTCTGTTTTCAATCTCTCTTCTCCCTCACCAATGACGCATTGGCTGTGGACTGTGTTCATAAGCCATGCGAATCTTTAAAGACCCGTTTTTCCTTCCTGGTGATTCCCAAACGTGAATAGAGTACATGTAACAGAAGTAGTAGTTGTAGTATCGGCAGCAGCAGCCGTGGTAGCAACTGTAGCTATTATTATGTTGTAAAACAGACTCTGCCTTGTGACATTTTTTAGCGTGGTTTTTGGTAAACTGGTCAGAAACGTCTGTGCCCCTTCTGGTTGCCCGTGTACATGCATTTCTTACTGAATAGTCACAGTCATAAAATGATCGTTACTTTTTTTTTCTTCCCGAGTTGTCCTTTAATATGTGAAGAAAACCAGTCCACGCTGCATTTTAAATTCTTCCAGCTACTTTTCCGTGGGCAGAGTTCAAGTATGTACATAATACCCCTTTCCCTTCTTGAGCATTCGCCCGTTCTTTAGCACCCATCTGAAGGCTTCCGTTATACCAGCGGCCGACACCTCCGCGGAGGCTCCGCTTCTCTCCGTGAAATCATCCTTGTAATGCCACATGATTATCTTATTCCGCGTTAATTAAGCAGGACCCCCGCTGATCCCTTTCTGATTTTCTTGCCGTGTCCGAGATAGGCGAGCGAATACATACTGAAGCCATACCGGTTGAGTAATCGCCACAAGGGTCGAGAATAGATAGCTGTCCGGCGTCCGATGATCAGTATAGCAAGGTCACAATAAAATGAAGTTCCTGGAGAGGAATTTTCATGTATTCAAAGGCAACCCAATTATGAGGTTTCTCTGAGATGGTCAGATTTCTTTGTCCGCTTTCTCTCTCAGGAGATACTACATCTCCATTGTGCCACTGTAAAGCACGTGACCTAATATTCTTCGTTTCTCTCTGGTAAATTACAGTGATTCCATCAGTAAATGTTTAACTTCTCACTGTAGATAACAAAAGATCTACTTTTTCAAATCGTTTCTTTCATTCAAAGTATTCGCACGTATTTTCATAAGAAATTAAATAGACAATGGCCTTATATATTTATGTACTTTTAATGTTTGTGTTCTGACATTATAAGTGTTTATTAACTCTCCAACTTTTGTTTCCCGTCCTTTTATATTAAAGGAAAACTGGAAACGTAGGGAGCACACAGAATGGCGCTTCATTCAACGGTTAAATTCCTTCTCTGAAAAGTCCATGAATTTGAACTTTAAAAAACGTAGCACCCATTTGATCAACTTTTAAACCGGACATATTGCTTTCCTCAGTTTTTCTACTATGATTTTTTTAAAAGCCAGATTACCCTTTTCATGAAGGCGGGGGGGGGGGGGGTACTGAAATTGTCTTCGAAACATTTCCTGCCTCTGGTGGGGGACAATGATGTTTTGACAGTAAAGTGACAAATGTTCGTTCCACGATAATTGTCCATCGTCTAGGCCGAGGATAGATACGGTATGTTGGTATATAAGTGCATTATATATGATGGGAACAAGAGGACATACACCAATAGAGCTGGCTTCTCAGGCCCTTCAGCCTACAGCTTTCTAATCTGCCCAAGTTGTATAGGAGATTTGCTTGTTTCCAGTCGGCCCCACCGACAATTATGACACTATGACAGCATCAATATGGTGTGGGACAGTGGGAGATTGTGTGTGAACCGTACACAGTAGTAGACAATGACCTCCGAGCTCCCGGTTCAAGACAAGCAACATAAAAGGCAGTGTAAAAGTATCGGCCACATCCAAACAATCGCGGCCTTTATCTTAGGGAGGGGGCCCTGACAAGCTTTTTAATATTGGGTTTCATGTTCGAATCTTCAATTATGGATGACTGAGGGCAAGAAGAGGACGTTGTGCGGTTATCCGCGGGCCGGACTAATACTCTGAGTATCTCTGCAGCCGGCCTGTCAGTCAGTGGTCCCAATAAAGAAGACCTTTTGTGGTTGCATTGTGTAGCGGCAACCCCTGGCTTCAGTTTTTACTTGATGAGGCTGTCCCAATGTCACCAGCGTCATGTTCCTCTGGACCCTCTAATGGCCTGTCCGTGACAGCCCAGGCTACGTAAGTGAAAAATGACATTAAACGTTTAACGGGATTGGACAACCCACATCACATTATAGCCAGGGCTTCAAATCGCCCCTAATGTTTTTGCGTCTTCTCCCATGGCCAATTCTGTGGAATTCACTTTGGCTGGAGTGCTGAACTGGTGGAGAGAAGCAGAGATGGGTAACAATACCTCGGCTCTGTTGATCTCTCAAGGAATGTAATGGAAATTCTCAAGTGTAACCAGCCCATTACAAAAGTCTCGAGACAAATCTTGTTGGTCACCGATGTTCTATCTTCTTTTCTCGCATGGTAAATTGGTCTGGTGGCAATTCAACCTGGCCGGGAGGCCAGAGGTGACTAAAGAGAGAAATAATTCACTTGCCCATGCTGTCAGTACCGTTACTGTTGTATCCGGGTTGTTGTTGCTGCTGCTGTTGGTAGTTTTATTGCTGTTTAGATAACGTGTGATTAAATAAACCGCCTTGAACACCAGAAGGTAGCGGGAGCATAAGCAATCATTCATTTCTAATAGGAATATTCTTGGAGGGAAAGGGAGAGAAATCGGGTAAGGGGGGTGGAGATGGAATGAGGGAGGGGTGGTGCCACCTCTAGTACAAGTCATTAGACTGACGAGAATCTCTATGGAATTTTTCTTCTCATATTTAATTTGTTTACTTTAAATTTCACTTGGACAGAAAAGTGTTGGCAGAAGAGGGACTGACAATTCAATTACTGGCTTTGTCATTATCTGTTGTTCCGTGTGGTGTGTCACTCAATTCAGGGTTTGTTCAAATTAGATCTACGGCTTGGGGTTAATTTCCCGTCGAGACTATCATTCTACTGGCAAATGCGATTTACAAAAGCAACGCTTAAGGATAAGGAAATTTGGGGCTGTTTATGCAGGACAGTACACATTTGTCATTTTCACGGCCGGTATCCCTAGCACTCTCCAGTGGCTGACGTTCACTAGGGTTCAGGCAGTACAATAAGTTCTTCAACTTGAAGTTCTTCACTTGGCTCCCAGGGTGAACAGATTGCATACATCCACATCCTTCATCTTTATGACAGATGCAATGTGCTGTCAAACATGCCATCAGAATGAATCTGATAACTCTGACCAGACTGGCCTTTATAAACATTGGCCCTCCATCATTAATCAACATTGGCTGCCCCCTTGACTTGGTGAAGAAATATTGCTCATCACTACAATTATCGTTCCTCACTCTGGCCTGTGCTCGCAAGGACCGACAACTCGTATTCCTATACAGTACTCTATTAATTGTCTGCCCATGTTTGCCGACCGCACATTCAAGAAGTATCAAAAACAGATGTTAATTCTCTGACGTGCAATGTTTATCAAAATCACTTCCTCAGAAGCGCGCTACAATAACTCACGAATTTATAACAAGTAATAAACTTGAGCAGCTACCGAGACAAATACATAATGTTTAAATATTTCAATAATAACAACTTCGATAACAACAAATCCATTCAATATATGATTAAATACTTCAAACTTAAAAGGTGAAATTCACGTGTTTTGCACCGGAAACATAAAATCAAATGAGCGTCCAGAAAAATAGTTCTGTCAGCTTGTTGTTGTTGCTTTTTGTTCCTTTACCCCAAATATCTGCTTTTTCGGCCCGTTCATCAGTCATTGTGTATTCCTAGTGTATCAAAATCTGCTTGGCTAAGGCCGCGCTGAAAACTCCATGAAATCATGCCCAGTGGGCAAAGCCGAATTCAGTAATAACAGAGGAAAATTGCTGCAGCATTTCCACATTACTCATACATCGAAATGTAGATGGGCCCCCGATGCCGACCGCTCGTATCCAAATACCGTTATATAACGTGCATTGATGCCTCCTTGATGAGCGCTGTTTACTGAAGATGGAATTACGGTGGGCAAACGCAAATGTCTCGGTCAGCCAATCAACAGAGGCGTAGGCAATGAGAGGAGTATCTCACAGTTCGGTAGAGTGGACTCCGTGTACTCAAGTACAGATCGGAGAAATTTATCTTTCCTGGCGATCGGCAATATTTCCGTACATGCAGAAAGATGAAGCGGAATGAGTTATACATACGTTTGAGGGAGAGCTGAATAATAAGCGAGCATGATTAGATTGCCCCAATTTTCAGGCTGCATGATAATTAGTAACAGATCATGAGGTTTGCTTGCGCTAATTAAGACCATCCACCAATATCCAACAAGTGGGACGAACATCATTTTTTTTTTTTTTTGCGTTTAAAATTGACCATCAGTGCAGCTTTGGAAAATCAGTTTAGGCAATTACATGTACAGTCACAGTGAAATTATAAACATTTGTCACTGAAAATAATATCATTCTTTAAAGCTGAAACCAGTCTATTACTATGATAAATGGTGGGTTTTCAAAGACAATTAAGTTACTAACATTTGCTCGTTCTGTTATCGAAGTTGTCAGACATGAGACTGGTGTTTCAGCCGTGTTGTGTTGTTTTCAATCAAGGAGCACAAAATTCCTTCTGGCAACTATGTAGACTGTCTCTATACCAACCTGTTATATCTTATCTTTTAAGGGGGGATAAGGATTTCACGACCATAGTTCTTGTTTGCTCTATCTGTTTCTGAAAAACTGGAGATATTTTAGTATGCAGAAGAGGTATAACAAATGCATAATTTGACACTTGTTTAAAATGCGTTGTGGTACTTACCAGCAAGCAGGCTGTTTCACATTTCTGATTTATTCTAACACCTTATGATAATACTATTAAAGCCGCAAACGTTTAACGTGGAATTTCTCAGTTGTTCAAACGGCGGAGTTGGAACAAACAAGAATTAAGGTCACGATTTTTCTTCTAAGAACCTTATTCCAGACAGTTGCCCAGGCATACATCTAACTGATCTTGTCACATTTGAGAGAAGCGGTAGGTACGCCCCTGGGCAACCCGACCAAATGAAATCAAAAGCTGCAGACCATCGGTCAGTCAATCAAGAAATCCTGACAGAGAATTATCAGGGAGCATCAGAGAGCGCGTGTATCTGATGAAGGATATACCTGGTGCTATCTACCCGCCAGGCCGGCCCTGCCATGTTCAATCCCGCTGCTTCATTTCCTGGTAATCTCCAGCATCGCCGGGAACAGATTACCCGCCCCTTCTCCACCCTGTTACTCTCCTCATTTGGCAGACATTACCTACACGTCTTAGCTTTTGCCGGATCAAATTGTATTACCGTCGTTATGCGCTCATATAGGCCGGGAAATGCCTACCGGTACAGTAACGGGCCGGACGTTTGATAAGCCTCAAGATTTGCTCAGTGTTTCCGCGGCTAAGGGCGGGCTGATTCTGGTGATCTGCGCTAATTCAGGCGGATAAATCATAATACAAAAAGGTCCAGGAAAAAGTCGAGGTCTATGCACATCTATCCCCTACGGTATAGCGTCCTCTACCGACATAAACGCATACACCATTGTGTAACTAGTAAAACTGCACAAATGACTAGGTTCGTAAAGAAATGAAATATAATAATGCTAACAAACCTTGCCATATAAACATAACTGAATCTCAATTACTGACACCATCAGACCTGCATTGTACTTAACCCTCTAACGCCCAGACTTAAAGACTTCGAAAGCCTAAATATCCAAAACTTATGAAAAATAGGGAGGGCGTATCTATTAAACCAGCCAAATAAAATGCAAAAATATCAAAATAAATCACCCAATTTTCATTACTGATAAATTATAAAATATACTAGAAAAACAAAAAACGACAAAAACAAATTAAAACAAACTATGTTATGTTACGTGCTGCAAATAGCATACTATAATGTACTTTACACAGTAAGAAACCTTCACCCCCCCCCCCCATCCCACCCCCACCCCCACCCCCATATTTGAAAATGGTTAGAAAACTGTTAATTGAAATTAAAAGTGTCACCGAAATTATCGATTGATTGATGACATCTGGATAAGGTAACAAAGAGTTAACCACCCGGGGGGGGGGGGGGGGGGGAGTTAATAATTTTGCATTCATTTCCTGTACTATTCTGTCTGCATCAGCTACATTTTGGTGTTATATTAAATCAGTGCAGAATTTAGAGGAGATTGTCAGCCTATATGACATCTTCCAGCGCATTCAGCCACATTATAAGTCATTTGTAGTAATGACCAAACTTGATGACGGAATCGAGGAGAGTGTGTAAATAATGTAGAGACATCCAGGAACGCCGGATAAAACACTTCAGGTGTATTCTCAGACTTAATGAGGAGATTATCTTCAGCTAAAGTTCTCTCTCTCTCTCTCTCTCTCTCTCTCTCTCTCTCTCTCTCTCCCTCTCTCTCTCTCTCTCTCTCTCTCCTCTCTCTCTCTCTCTCTCTCTCTCTCTCTCTCTCTCTCTCTCTCTCTCTCTCTCTCTCTTTCTTCCTCTTTGGAGGGGGGAGGGGGAGGGGGAAGAAGGTGGGGGATCGAAAAGGATGGGCCAGCCTTGGCGCTTTGGATGGGGTGAGTGTGGTGGGAAAGGATGAGAAAACTATTTCATTCAATTGTTCATTTCTCCCACTGTCCGATCATGTTTTTATTTTGGTTTTTTTTTTCAGAATAAGCACTGCAAATAAAACCTTTCCGTCTCATTCAGAAGAAAAAATGTATGTAAATTTATGTGAGCGCGTGTCTGTTTAGGTGCTCATTCAGCCAACAGTGACTGGAAACAAAACAAAACAAAAAAAAGTCCGAAAAATTATAATGAAAGAGACAAAAAGAAAAAACAGAAGAAAAAGAATTTGTCTGCATTGGAATAATATGATATATTTGTATTTGTATTTGTAAAACTCTTTAATCCCGTTTGGGAAATTTGCCTTTGTGCCATTGCAGCCCAGTTACAACTGGAGCAGGCACGTCGTCGCCACAGTGCAGCGCCGGTCGGCGGTTTTTTTTTTGTTTTTTGTTGTTTGTTTGGGTGGGGGCGGGGGGGGGGAAGATGAGGCAAGGAGGGGGAGGGAATGGATGAATTTTATTTAATTTTGCCCGGGCAGCGGCCTGTTCGGCCTGCTCTTTTCGATTTCCAACTGCCAAGGTATCTTTAACGTGCGCAACGTGCACACGGGCCCTCCGAATTTTGTCGTCCTTATCCGAGAAGACTAGGTACTCGATCCTATCCCCCAATAGGACCAGGGACACGAAAATATGAGAAAAATCCCAAACTTCCAACATGCCTGCACCGGCCGGGTTTTGAACCCGGGACCCTTGGCATGAGAGGCGAGCACCTTGCCTCTAGACCACCTTGTGCCCCAAAGTAATGATATCTATATTTTGTAAAATTCAATTTTTTTCTTCCCCAACCCCCCGAAAAAAAAAAAAACTACCCATTATTTAAAAGTGTTTTTTTTTTTAACTGGACACCAGCTTGTGCAATTTTTTTTTTTTTTAACTCTGCGAGTTAACGATATAAATGCAAATCAGATATAGTAGAGAAAATCTGAGAAGAAGAGGAAGAAGAGGATGGACATTTTTTTAACCTACTCCCAACTTGTATACATTCAGAAAATAATTTGTAAAGACACATGGAAAAGACATCACTTTTGTTCTTTTTTCGTGTGCATATGTGTGGTGTTAACGGCAAGTTAAAACATGCTTTCATAATAACAGGATTTTCCAAAAACTGGCTATTAGCGCCCAAATCTAAAATATTATTATATACACAAACATATCTCGCGTAAAAAGTGTCAAATTAGATGAACATTTGAAATGTACATCGTTTGGAAGAAAATTAAACGGGCGATCCATCTAAAAATAATTAAACCTGACAACTTAAAAATCATAATATTCTCAGTACTTCCTCCCGGCATAGATTTGAAGAAGGATTGGGCGTCATAAACCATCCTGCTTCAGGTTTCTAAGGAGTAAGTGAATGAGACGCTGCGAACTGTGCATGGGCGGATTAACAAGAGACACCTTATTGTCGAAGTTATTACAGAACAAAGAGTCACTGACAGAAAACGTGAAGTTCTTGTCTTTTTTAGTCTCTTTCTTTCTCTTATTCTCTTTAGTCTTTCTGTCCCTCCTCTAATAATACAAAAGGTTTAAATTTAATTCGCTGCTCCGGCCCATCCCACTCTATTTGTACTGAGCTCAAGAGCTTTTCTTAGTTCTATGCGGATCATCCCATTTTTTTCTTCAGTTTCTCTCTTTCTCTCATTCTCTCTCTCACTCCTTCTCTCTCCTGCCTTCTCTCGCTTTCACATACTCACACAAAACAATATATTAAAAATTTGTAGTCATTTCTTTCGTCATCCTATATTTCAGTTTTGTTTCTATTTTTAATTTATAGGTCAAAAAACGGGGGACTCTTCGTGAAGAAGGAAATGGGATTATCTATGCCTCGGAAACTGCGAGCTGTTCACTATTTCCTCGACTCTATGTTCGAGTATTTCTTAGGTATAAACCTGCAACTTTATGACATGTAAGGAAAATCTATGGATTCTAGTACAGCCACGTTTCCCTGGCGGAAAATATGACAGCCCTTATATACGCATTCATTTTTTTCACTTCCTTAACTGTATTCTTATATAAATATCGATGAGTATCAATACTAATCTCACTCTTCACTTACGTAAATGTAGCATGCGCTTTAATCAATTTTTTTAACATAGGAACAGTGGGCAACAATGATTTTTGTATTAATTTTTTAACACAGGAACAATGGAAAAACCATTGATTTTTTTTTTTCACCTTATATGTACTTCTACCTACCTATTACCCTCCGATAAAAAGTTCTTAGAAACGCTTCTGATTCATCTGGGACGTTCTGCGTGCTTTCTAGCCGACCGGCGTTCCTGCTCCTTTTCCCTTTTTTCTTTCATTCCAAACGGTGGAGAATGATAGATGACGATCAGGCGAACACAGCTGCACACCATAACCCAATAAATAAATTTCCCCCGTTCTGATACAGTAAACTCTCTCGCTCTCGCTCTCTCTCCTCTCCCCCCCCCCCCCACCCCCCTCTCTCTCTCTCAAATGTGGCAGTTAAGTAACTAAGACATAGCCAATCATTGAAATTTATAGCAAGTTTTAGACTCACTCACTTTATGCAACCCGCGGATTAATTAAGTATTTCCGTAGCAGCCTGGCTCTTGATACGAATCAAACGACAAAAAAAAAAAAAAAGCTGATCTCAGATACTTGAATGTTATCTAATTTGATCTAACCCAAAAATCTGTTCAACATATGGGGGTTTATCTTTTACCATTAACAAACTAAAAAAAACAAAAACCCCCAAAAGTAAACTCTTAGTTCCTTATCAGTTAGTGTTACCAGACTTTGTCCTGACGAGGAGATAAATAGTTATGTTTTAAAACGCATTCTGTGCATGCTTTCACATGCAAAATATTGACCTTAATTTGTTTTTGTTATATTATGTTTTTGTGCTCGCTTACGCTCGTGTATGTTTGTTTGGGAGTGGGTGGAAGAGAGGTGCATGAGCATAATATGTGTGAGAGTGTGTGTGTGTGTGTGCGTGTGCGGGTGGGTAGGTGCAAGTGTGTGTGTTTGTGTGCAGGTGTGCTTTCTTTGAAGTCTGACAATATTTTTGTGAATTAAAACTGACAGACGAAGCGAACCCGCCATAAGTCACTGACCCAGCCCTTGCCTTCTCATTTTGAAGCATTTTTAAATAGCACTTAATTTGTATTAATTATTTGGATTTTTTACTTCTTTTGATGTTCCGACCTGCCCAGCTGGTATTTGACAGAAAACAGCCATTATGTACACAACCAATATTACATTATGTGAAAATGATCAGAGACATGGGGTTCAAAAAGATATATAAATTTTTTTTTTAATATTATCATTATTATTGTTATGAAGTCCAAGAAAAATTATAATTAGAAACTTGATTAGAGAAAGCATAAACCCAGCTAAACAAAACCATGTTATAATTACTTACAGATTTTTATTTTTTTTTTTTTTCAAATGAGTTGTAATTTTACTTCATTTATTATTTCTCTTTTATCTCACAATAGTTGCACGGTTGGTTGTTTCAAAAGTAGTTGTCATTGTGAATAACTTATAACTTTTTTGTTTGTTTTTAAACTAAGTTTAAGAAAATGAACATACCAGACATCTCTAATATTATCACTGTTATAGCAAACGGTATGGATGGGGCATATTTTAATTTGTCTACAAACAGACAGATAGACAGACACCACAACTGAGGGAATGAGTAGATTTGTTCACTATCGTTATTTGGCTTTAAGAAAGGGATGAATTATATTCAAGACAATTCTGAATGCCTTTTATTTCTTCGCGGGGGTCGACAATACATGTTTTCGTTGTTGTTTTTGTTGTTGTTATTTTTCACAGATGCAGTTGGAATCGAAAATAAAAATTTCAAAACACTCACTTAAAAAAAAAAAAAAAAAGGAAATCCATACTGCGAGTTTTTGTGGGAAGCAGCTTTGAGAAAATGAACGGCAATGAAATGTGAGAAAAAGTATGTGGCAAGAAATATTTTACCCATTATGCCAACAAATAAAAGGAGGTAGAAATGGCGTTATGCAAGAAAGCGTACTTCCACAGAATTACAGTTTAATAGTTGCAAACACAGATAGTAAGCTATAAACATAATGAATGCTATTGTTAAGGGACCGTAGTGTTTTACACATTAATAGCTCCAGCTGAGCACAACCAGAGGGTATGTATTTATAGAGAGATCTCACTTCCGCCAAATCGCGAAACGAGGTCGCTGCAGTAAAACAAGAAAATTGAAGAATTGAACGAGACCGTCTTCACCAAAGATAGTGCGCATGTCTGTTTACTGTGGTCTGCTCATATTTTTGGGGTTGATTGAAACTATTTAGAGCCGTTTGTAAGCTCTTACCCCCCATGAGAAAATGTACATACCGGTATTGTTTACCGCAGCGACCTACTTTCCGTTCCATGGTAACAATGGTTTAGCAGAGCCTCCCATGTCTCGCAGTGCAAATCGACCAATAGTGAAACCTCTCTATACATACATACTCTCTGGCACAACACAGTATTTTCTCGAGTCGGCTTGGATGTTGTCAGGGGGACGTAGTCTAATTACAAAGCCAAAATAGTAGAGTAAATAGTGAGTTGTGTTCGCTGTTTAGCTATAGCTTTCTATGTAAGTCATTATGTCCTACTTACAACAGCCATTCGGCTTTATAATTCGACTAGATCTACATAGGGACGGCTCTGATTTTCCCAGTTTTCACAAAGCAGCCAATCTGAGCTCTTCCCCCCTCCTGGGATTCTGTTCCCTGCATTCCTCGTTGATGCTGTTAAATGTGCTATATTTCACACTTCATTTCGCCTTTTTCTTTTTTCCTTTCGCCTCCAAAAGTTATAAAATAATTACATAATGTCACGTTTTAACGTTGTAGGGGAGAGGAAAAAAAAAAAAAACAGAGATGAACTTAAGAACCCTCTTCGTAGGAGAAATAAATGTCATGAGGTTCATTCTGATTACTTGCAGACTTAATGCAATTTTACACTTTGAGAAAATTAAGGCGGAAGTTCCATGTAGATTCAGTTATATATGTGTCAATAAAACAGCATTTTTAACATCTACAGAAAGTGTGAGACGCCCACTTTCTTCCAGCTTTGATTTTTTTCATTCATTTAGAACTTTGCACTAGATGACTTGCATTTAATTTTACAGATTTTTTGTTGAAAATTTTTATGTTATATTTCTACATGGAAGACAAAAATTTTGTTTAACAAGGATTTGAGTCTTTTTCTTGATACCAGTAAACCGAAATCGTTCAGGAAGTCTATACAGAATTCTTGATCAGAAAGATCATTATACTGTTCATGAAGTATATATCGGTATACAGTTTTTTAAGAGAAAACACAATATTGTTATCCAGGAAGTATATGCACAATTCTTGATATGAAAGATCATTAAATTATTCAAGAATATGTAAATATACAATTCTTGGCGTGAAAAGTTCATTATAATATTAAGGAAATATATGCACAGTTGTTGATATAAAATGATCACTGTATATTCAAGAAGTAGATATAGATGTAGTTGTAGACATTAATGACTTTCAACAAATCCAGCCGAAGATCATGAGGTATATTTACAATTCTTGACGTGAAGGGACCATCATATTATTGTTCAGGAAGTATATACCCAATTGTTGATATAAAATGATCATTATACATTCAAGAAGTATAAACAGACATAGATATAGATATAGATATTAATGAATTTCATCAAGTCCAGCCGAAGATATTCTTCGTCAGAAGTTGCTGCTTATCTTTAACATCCTAACTCATTCGTCAAACTGTGAAACAAAAGGTGGGCCAGAAACTCCCAACAGGCAACTAGAAAAACAGAGCTCTTGGCTTGTGAGATGCTAAGTATGGCCAACATTTCAATACATACCTGCACAGGGGGAGGGGGGGGGAATCTATTCGCAAAATTACATCTCGTATCGCCAACAGCAAAGAGAGAGAGAGAAAAAAAATATAAATAAAACATATGTTTGCCACATCCTATTACAACTTTTAATCCATCTTCATAAACCAACAACACTAATTCATTCCACCACAACATCCCCACCCCCTAGGGTGTGCTCTCCCGATCCAGCGGCACTGCACAGCCCTACCACAGCTCCCTCAATTGAGAAGGAATGAAATGAAGAAAAATATATATATTAAAAAAAACTCATTTTCATTTCCCGTCCCTCTACTTTATGTCCGTTTCCTACATTTCCTACATTTACTCAGGCTTTGCCGCTTTTTATGAAGGCATCCTCTTGACGAAAGGCAGTGGTTAAAAACATAGTTGAAAATAAACCATTTCTCGAATAGTCTTTTTCTTTTCTTATAATGTTTTGGACAAAATAATCCCAGATAATATTAATGATAATACTACGAAATGGCTGAAACATTTTTTATTTTTTTTTTGGAAAAGAATGCTTTAATTGTCATTTGTGTATGTTTATGTTTTGTGTTTTTTTTAAAGTAAATGTTGTTTATCTTGTTTTCTCATTTACAGAGCAGTTTGCAAACAATGTTTTTCAGCATTTATATTATATACATGCCTATACAATCCACCATCATGAAACTCAGATCTATAAATTATAGTGACGTCAAAACCATCTCTTTGAAAAACAAATTTATCTGGCATCAGAAGTAACAGTCCTACAGTTATTTTGATTTTATTTCTTCAGAATGGACGTGGGTATTTTTTGCTTCCTCGCATTTAATTATCATCTTTAGCAAGAACATTTTGACATTACACCGCAAATTAAACAGGAACATTGATTTCTTTTTAAATTAAATCTATAAATATTCAACGTAAAAACAACGAAAACACAAAAGCATTTAAGCGAAAATCATCATAATACTTTCTATATGAATATGTGAGAGTGAAAAAGGTCTAACTGTATTTAAGTGTTGCACAGCAAGTGATAAAAAAAAACACAAAAATTTTCAGAGCGAGTACTATTTTTGCTCACTTTCCACGTACTTGTGATGGATGAGCGATGTCCTCGTACGATCCGCTTGGCTACATCAAATGCGTCGGATGATTTTTCAGATGTCTATGCTAATTTACTAAATCAGTGTTTTCAAGACGTTATAGCCTGTGGCAGACCGTAGTTTTGCTTTCGATGCGTGGATAGGTTTTTGTATTTGATACTAAGACAGGCAGGCAAAGAGGCAGACAGACAGACAATCAAACAAGCAGACAGATAGATAGGTGGACAGACAGACTATCAGACAAGTAGATGAGTAGACAGACAGACAATCAGACGGAGAGATAGGTAGACAGGCAGTTTGACGAGCAGGTAGACAATAGACAGACAGGCCGACAAACAGACTGACAGACAAGTAGGTAGGTAGTTGGGTAGGTGGGAGGTAGGTAGACAGGCAAAAAGACAGACAGACAGACACACACACACACACACACACACACACAGATAGATAGATAGATAGATAGATAGATAGATAGATAGATAGATAGATAGATAGATAGATAGATAGATAGATAGATAGATAGATAGATAGATAAATATCTAAGATAGATAGATTTCCAATTCCTGTGTGTCAGATAACATGTTGAAACACAGACAGAAAAAAGAAAAGAACAAACAAACCCGGTGACGAAAATGAATTTCATATTGTCACTGAGATCGTTACCCAATGCTACTCATGCCAGAAAACTGAACTTGATGAGTTGTACAATTATCTGCCGATATTTCAACGTCTGAATATTCTGTGTCTCTTCCAACTCATTGCTGATTTTTTTTTTTTTTTTTAGTTGAACTTAGCCCCCGTGTCTCGTGCGTGAGAAAGGGAAAGCAAAAGAAACTTGTGTGTGCTGTTCGGTAATATCATATCACGTGTTCTTTATTACATTCAAGGGCATTATGGAAAGTCAAGGGTTTCAATGAAATTGGGTCGGGGGGGGGGGTGTGAGGGGGTGAAAAAGGGGGGGGGGCGGGTCATAAATGGCCTTGAATTTATCATATTCAGGTTATTTAGCATATTAGAATTTAAACCAACCCGATAGTTTAATCAGTTATTTTAATAAGTATCAGCTTAAGTTTTTGTTAATTTTCGAAAGATAAGGTGTGTGAAATCAAACTGTAGTAGTTTAAGAAATACGTGTGGTTATGATTCAAGAGTTAATGGTCATATCGTGGGAGGGGGGGGGGTTGGAAGTGGGGTTAATGAAGAGAGAGAAGGGGGGTGTGGGGTGGAGATACGAGCATGGGGATCGACATACATGCAAACGTTTCTTGCTTGGTTATTTTGTTTGTTGTTGTTGTTTATTTAATTTGAAGAGGTCGGCGGGTTAAGGGAACAAGCAGATTCCCGATGCTATTATAAACAGATGTTGAAGCCGCGCGCAGTGTGGCGGGGGAGGAGTGAGAAGAGACCCCCGGGGTGTGTGTGTGTGGGGGGGGGAGGGGGTGGGAGGGGGCAGATGTCGTCATCCATCCCACTCTGATTTGACTTAATGCAAGTTATCCGTCGGATGAGTGTCGGTACGTGCAGCTTTCTGCATGTGAACTACGCCAACGGCTGTGGTGACACCGAGGAACATAATTAATCTTGTAATCAGGAGGGAAATGTGTGAGCCTTCATTTCTGAATCATCATAATGAAACTGAAACACTTTGAGTGAATCTTGGTGCATTAAATGCACAATTTTATCCAACTCTACGGATAATTAACAAAAATGAATTGCGTCCAGAAGCCATATTGATGTTTAAATGCCCTGACAGTACAGTCCCGAACACCAAATATAAAAAGTTGCATGCTAGCTGGCCTTGGCAGTACATGTATATACCAGTACAACCAATGGCAGAAGGTTGCTGTTAGGGGGGAGGAGGAGCCTGGTATTTTACACTATAAGCCATTGCTGAACAGTGGACACAAGTCAGTATTCTCTCTATTTGGTTTTGTAAGTAGACAATGCTCCCTAAACAACATTCATGGCAAAATACCATTCACATTTGCCATTTGAAGTTGAAGGGGTGGGGAAGGGGGGGGGGGTGGAGGTTGGTGAAAGAACATTTTTTTGTTGTTGTTTTTTGCAGAAATTTTTTTTTTATTTCTTTTATTTTGGAATGCAAAAATTCACAGGTTCTAAAATTTTGACAGTGTCTGTGCTGCTGATTTTAGATAAATTGTTAATGAAAGATAGTGAGCTTAACATGTTGAGCAAGGGAAAAACTGGAAATGTTAGGTTTCGTAGATAACAATATTTGTTTCCACATTTCATAATAATGTTATTTGTAAAGAAAAACTTCAGTCATTCGTGTTTTTGAAATTTTAGGCCGAAAGAAAGAAAAAACTTACAGACGACAAGGGTTTTTAAACTTTGTTCGCCTGAAAGTTCAACGTAATGTCATGGTGAGGGACTAATTGAGAAAGCTAATGCAGCTTCCAGAGTCATTTTCTTCATTTCGATGCAAATCAAGAACAGCAGAATGAGGACACATAACGCGGATATCATTCTTTTAATCAGAAAAAACGCTTATGAGAAAATCTTAATCCGGTTATTTCTTTCTCACCCTTCCCCCTTCTTAAATAAAGAAAAAGCACACACAGGCGTTTTGCCATCCTGTAAAAGAAAAAAAAAATGCTTTATATCAGTCACAGCTCACATAGTTTTCGCGGTTTTAGATTTCAGTGCCTTGAGAAAAATGTGTCGCTGTAGCAAAGTTATGTGACGATCACGAAATTTGTTAACTCTTGTTGGACACGGTGTCTCCACAGGTTTTCAGCACTGCTCATGTGTCATCATTTAACTTGTCCTGACCTTAGTTCTTCTTTGTTCTATTTCCATTTTCTGAAAAACTGGAGATCTTTCAGTTTGTAGAAGAGGTATAACAAGTGTACACTTTGATACTTGTTTAAAATGCGTTGTGGCGCTTGTCAAGCTGTTTCACAGTTCCGATTTATTCTAACCCCTTATCATAATACTAAAGCCCCAAACGTTTAACGTCGAATTTCTCAGTTGTGTAAAAAAAAAAAGGGAGTTGGAACAAACAAGAATTAAGGTCGTGTTGTGCCTCGTGTTGCAGTTGCCATGATATTCAATTGAGACTTTTACATTTCTTTGACTTGGAAGAGCATAGCATCATTCCTTGCTTCTGTTCTAAAGTTCGGTCTGCTTTTATTATTTCAGTTGTAAACGCATTGCTCTTTACAGTCACGGTACATGTAATCGTCCCGGTATGAATGAAATGAGAATGTTCATATGGCTGGAGCAAATACTCTTTAATCTTTGTTCATCGGGTTCTTTTGCCCTTTAACATAAACCGTTCATCTCGTACTATGAAAACTGGCATTTATCATTTAATTTTACTGACAAGAGGTTCAGGCCGCTAGAGGATGAAGACCCGACATTCAACATTTGCTTATGATTTCCAGAAGACCTCGTCCTTCTGTGATCCTTTCTAATGCGAGTTTGTGAGTACGAATGCCGATGCTTAATGTCTCAAGAACGCTCTTCAACACTTAAGTGCGTCGCAAGCCCCAACCAAAGGCGTACTCAATAATGGTTTTCCTCCGCTTCCCAGAATCTACAGCTCATTACAAGGATAGTGTGCTTTCTTAATCTCCCCCGCCTGTTTCCTTTACAACTAATACGACTTAATAGTTTTCTGTAAGTGTTATTTCCTAGCATGAGAGCCTTATATTCGTCTTCATGGTTTCATTATCTGGAACACATTTAGTGGTTATGTCTTAAGAAAACTTTAAAATATCCGCTGTTTGCTGCCTAAATGCTCATGTTATAATAATAAAATTCAAAAATTTAATTACCATCCTGGAAACCTGAAGCTTGAGAATGGCCATAACATTGCCGTTTCGTTTTGTGTTAATGTTGTATTCAAAACTCCCTTTTCGTGGTAAGAAAGAAATCAGGCCCGTTAAGCCTTCTTCCACCATTCTGATATCGAGGGGTATTTGCCATATTGTTCTGTGGAACATTTTGCCGATTTTGAGATTTTGTCTGGAAATTGCTTCTCTCACTCCTAATTTCATTATGTATAAATGACATTGCCATCGGTTAAAAACTTTTGGAGATATTTGTTTGTGATGTGATGTTTTATGCGTTTCAGTCCTTTTTACCGATCCACTTTCAATCCTCATTTTCTTGAAAAGGCAAAAATGCACATAAAACAATATGGCAAATACCCGATGATGTATAGAAATGTGTCCATGATTTTTATATTTCATTTTCTTCTCATTTGGCATGGGCTTTCTAGTTCCTTTGTATCTTTCATTTGTTCCCAAAGTGTTCCTGTACTTGGCGTATTATATAGACCTGTAATTCCTGGTTAAACATGATGAAAACCAAATATAATTTCTCTATCCCAATATAATTCCTATTAAAAGTACGGGATAGAAAAAACAACATGATAATGAATCACAGAATCCGCACGTCTAAAGTTAACGATAAATCTTCATTACTAAGACAAACATTCCGAATAGACGAAAGGAGAAAGGAGTAGCTATGTTCTGTGCCAGCTGACTTCAGATACAAAGAGAAATCAAGCCGCGACCCATCATATGCAGTTGAACCAACTGGCGTGCCATAAATCATCAACTGTTTTGTTTTTCCTGAGATGTGGCGTCAGTCCGCCTCTATACGGCAACTCTCCGTGTCGGTTATTAGCGACTTAATCGGTTGTCAGAGGGGCTGATTTGCAGAAGGTCTGCTACCAGTGGCAGTAATGGACCCTACCAGCACGAGGTTACCTGATAGCATTGTTATGTCATCCGTACAAGAAAAGGAGAATTTGACAACTGAAACAGGCCTAGCTCGATGACGCTTGCCAAATGGGCAGGTGCAGAACACACACAAAAGATGTCGAGATTCGCCCTCCTTAAACTATTGTTTGCCTCAATTAAGGATGCGATTCTAACCAATCCAGTAATGAATGAGTAGGATTTAATAACAGTTTCATCAGGTTAATCCCTTTCGCCCATTGTTGCTTTATACAGACAGCGTAAGAGAAGAGTACTAATTTCGTTAATGACACCCACATTTTAACCTCCGCCCCTTCTCATTTTTTTTAACTGCTTCAAAATCTGGACGCTTTAGTGGTATTGACGGAATATTCAGCGGCACTCTATTATAGAGCAGTGTAATATTATTGCTTCAGTGCTTCAGTCTGGTTCTGTGGTACTCAGACAGAAAGCCTTAGAAATAAATTTCAGACGGGTAGGTAGGTAGGTAGGTAGGTAGGTAGGTAGGTAGGTAGGTAGGTAGGTAGGTAGGTCGGTGGGTAGGTGAGTAAGTAGGTAGTTACGTAGGTGGATTGGTAGGCAGGTAGGTAGGCAGGCGGGTAGGTAGGTAGGCAGGCGAGTAGGTAGGTAGACAAGTACCAAAGTATATTGGTAGGCAAAAGGATAGGTACGTAGATGTAGATCTTTTTTTTTTTTTAGTTTGATGTAAAGCTTTCTTTGTAATGATGCTGCCCTTGAATAATTAATTGTTTCTCGTTCTGATTTTTTTTTTAATTAGCAAACAAAAAATGTGTTGTAATTAATCGATGATAAATGTTCCTTTACCTTTGAAGAATATTTCATTTGAACGAACGAATATTCTTTAACGTACAAACATAAGGCTTTTCTCAGATGGCGTGCAAATGAATTCATTGCAATGTAAATTGTGTAAGCCAGAAACGAAAAGACTCTAAAAAATATGTTTTACAAACTCGAGCCTATTGTAGAATACGCCCATTTATCATTCCCGCTTCTTAGGCGGATGTTACATCTACTTCTTTCATATGTTTAAAACTTGGCTGTTGTCAAGGGACTGAGGTACTTTATACAGTAAACTATAGCAGCTGAGCAGTGAAAAACAGACTTCGCTCTCCGAACAACAGCCTTAAAAATATACGATCAAAATATTGTTGGAAGTGTAAAGAAAAACAACTGTCTTTCCAGATATCAAGACTTTCGATGTTCCTGATTTTTTTCTGTGAGTGCAGGGAGTTAAAGTAAACATTATACAAGCTAGATGTTCAGTTTAGAATACAGATCCATTTTCCATGCAATCAGAATCCATCCAGCAAGAAAAACAACTTAATTCTGGGAAATCTTTCGAAATACACCTGGACGCCTAAATTAATTCGCCAGACTTAGCGCCTGCAGAAACTGAAAAAATACAGGGTGGCGTCCGAAAACGGAGTCTCAGAGGATTCTTAAGGAAAAATACTTCAAATTATAATACAGTTTTAACATTAATGATGTAAGAGAGATGTGTTGACTTATCCCCCAATTTCAGAGTTCTCGAAAGACGTGAGATAATGTCTCTCTGAAGAAATAGCGAGTGGAACAGTTACTGCCAACTGTGAACGTGTCCACAAACCGATGAATGTAACTAAATCCTTTGCTACTATCCAAACATCCCATTAAAACAAACTTCAACAAACAGATGCAGCTTGCCCGCCCTCCTTTTTTCTATTCTGTGGCAAGATGGTATGGGTGCTGTCATGAGACATAGACACTTTTCCTCACAGGCAACTTGAAATGTGTACATGTACAAACAACTTGCTCCAGCGAATTAAGTTATAATTACAAATTAAACGACTTCTAAGCTCGAGGGTTCAGGGCGATGGCTGCACAGTGGACAAAACTCAGTATTTTCTCTATTCCGCTTTGTAAAATGAAGCGTGGTTTGCCCCTCCCATGCATTCGCTGCTGGGTGGCGCTGCATGTCCAGTGAACACAAAACACCCCAGCTGTTCTATCTTATCATATCTAGTATCTTTGGTGATACTGCCTTTGTAGTAATTGGCCTACTAGTAACAATAATACTGGCAGCGGCAAAAGTTCAAGTATGTCCCAATAGTGGCAATGAGAGTAAGATCTATAGAAAAGTAGAAGTCGCAGTCATACAAAGGAAAGGGGACAATGATCAGATAATTTAAACACGGAAGAAAGATCTCTATGCTTATTCAGGTCTAAGTATTGACGATTAACTTGAACAAAATCAATATCCGACCAAAACAGCAACCACAAAAACTAAACCTAACGAAAAAAAAAACCCAACGACAACAACACAAAAGTCGATTGAGCTTTTCTTGCGCAGTCCGGGTCTCATCTCTTCAATTAAAGCCAGACACGTCCACATCTTGCCATGAGGCACGGCTACATCCTCCAGAACATTCCACGTCGGCATCAGCATCGGCGATGCGGGAATTATTCCCTCCACCAAGACATTGTGATCCGCAAACTCCCGCCACGGGACCAGTAATTGCTAATTCAATAAATGTTACTCTGATGACAAGGGCGATAAATGCAATAGAAACATTGCCGCCCTTGCCTCTGACTCTATCAATTATTCATTTAGTATGATTGTAAATTGTACCATTGTTGTATTGAATTGCCCATACGGCCGTCTTGGATATCTGCATATATCGTGACCCGACGGTCCCAAGGAAATTATTTTGTGTCATATTTGTAAGGGGCTGTTTAAATAACATTTATACGCCCTCCCAATGGGGACCACGGCTCATTCTTGGACATGAGAACAGCATTTTGATCCGTGGCTATTAATGCTCCGTACAGAGGCGAAGGCAGACTAGGGGAAGACCCAGTGGTGTCTGGGGGGCTATGTCGTTGTTGCTAGAATGTACTTGTAGTGAAACATAGCGTGTCATCCAGAGATAGTGTCTTCCAGTGTTTTAGATTTCCTTTTATTGTTGAACATTCATGTATCTTGTATGCCATACCACGTTCATTCGACTACAAAGAAGGCAATAGTCAGTCATTTCAGCTGATCAAATGAGGAATTGAAACTCTAAACATGTCAAGTGAAAGATACAGAGGATCGTTTTTACCACCCGCAAATCGCCCCAACGAGACACTTTAGCTAGATGTGTGCCATATTTCACGAAGGTTCCTTACCATGTCACTTCGTGTATGCCTGTTACTGAGTTTATTGAGTTATGATATACGTTCATGTAATGATGGGTAAGATATGTGTACCATGTATGTGCTCTTCAACGCCCTGTGAAACAGAATTTCCCTCATGGGATCATAAAGTGATTCTTATCTTACCTACTTTAACAATTCATACTTTTGAGAACAATGAAAGATTTTGTTGTTATGGTTGTTGTGGTTACTTAAAGTAGGTTAGGTAACAGGATATCCATCTGTATTTTTTTTTCTTTTAATATGTGGGAGCTTCAAGTTTCAATATTTTGAAGCAGAAGGTGGTACTGGAGACTGACTTTTTGAAGGGCCAAGAAAAAATCGCCAATGCATAACATTATATTAATGCATGGTACCCTTTTGATTTTCAACTTTTCCAATGGTCCGTCACCAAGACAAAGTGGTTGGTTGGTTGGTTGGTTGGTTGGTTGGTTGGTTGGTTGGTTGGTTGGTTGGTTGGTTGGTTGGTTGGTTGGTTGGTTGGTTGGTTGGTTGGTTGGTTGGTTGGTTGGTTGGTTGGTTGGTTGGTTGGTTGGTTGGTTGGTTGGTTGGAAGGTTGGTTGGTCGGTTGGTCGCCAAGTCGATCGGTTTGCCATTAGGTTTTAGACGGTTTGATTGGTTGGTTAGTTAATTGGTAGTAAAAAAGATTAGTACGAAGAAACACAGATAGAGATAAAATTACCAAATCTTCAGACTAACTATGGGGGAATAGAGAAGCCTAGTAATAATGTTTATGTTACTGCAATTTTGTGATTGTTCGTTATGTTACAAGGGTGTTTAAATACAGTATTTCAGTGAGATCGATAAACGGCAGTTTTGCGAAAACACATTTAACAAAATAACAAAAGATATTTTGATGCCGGCCAAAATCGCATTCCACTGGATTCGCTCTTGTATACATCGATGGTAGAACTTGCATGGGCATTAGAGATCACTGACTTCCTAGCCGGACACTGTCCATAAACTGTGTCCACAAGGGGGCTCCAAAATATGGGACTCTCAGTTTATTCATTCAGATAATAACCACGGCTAGGAGGAGGAAGAAGGAGGTGGGCGGTGATGGCTGAGGGCCGGAATGCTTCTGGGAATGGTGGTTTTTACGGTGGTGATGATTGTTGTTCTGCTGTGTGGGCATGTTTTTGGTGGTTGTAGTGGACTGACAGTGGTGGTAATGCCGGTGGTATTGTTTTATTTATTTCCAGTTTTGTGTGGAGTTCTGAAAGTGGCATAAAATGGTACTCGTTGGAGTAAGAATGATGGCATTCCCCCCAGTATAGTTATTTTGGGGATCACGGTGGTATTTGATGGTGATGACAGTTAGATAAACAGTTACAACTTTACTATAGTTCCACAGTTAGAAGGAGAAAAACTGGGCGGGGCTGGGGAATGGATAGAGACAATGAAAGTATGGAACTCCAGATTTCAAGAAATGAATAAATGGACTGAAACCGAGGGGATTAGGACTATAAAGGATCTACAGGGCCATTTGACTGCTTTGGAGAAAATAGCAAAAAAAAAAAAGAAAGTTGTATTTACTATTTTCATGATTTACTCGAAGAGTTGATGTCAGTATTAAAAACGTTTATTAAATTCGATTGGTTTAGATCTATACTGAAATGAGTTTTCTGATTTTTGGTCAAACGCAGCCAAATGACACTTAGATCCTTTTTAATTCTAACCCCTTCAATCAAGTAATAATCGTGGAGCCAAATTCTGGAAAACAATTGACTTGTCAAGTAAGTTGAAATCTGAGATCAAAGTGAAAAAAGATGCATTTCCACTGGGGCACACCTGTGAAATCCAACCGAGAATCTTAAAACAAACTGACGGAAGTCTCAAAATAACTGCTCGTCCGCTGACACTGGTTGCAAATCCAAAAGATTGCTAGTCTGGCATGATCGTGTGAAGCGAGTCAGAAGCCACATATTATATCGTTGATCCCATTATGAAACCACGCAAGTGTATTTGCACAACTGCAGATGGTAACTTCAATTTGTCTTATATTCTGTGAACTCCAAGAAATTGTGCTATTTTCTCTTGTTGGCGGGGAGTTTACCACTTAAAATGTAGTTAGGAGAAGGAATGCATTTCAAGTAAAACCATTTCCTCCACTCCTGTAACATTAGCCTTTTCGCACTTGTGCGTTTTCGTGGTGGGACCTGCGATATGAGAAACGAGACAAAGAAACAAGAAAAAAAAAGTCTACCACAAGGACAGAATAAATCGTGGAGGGCCAAGAATACATTAGCAACTGAAATCGACCGATATACACACATGCTCAAGGAAAGACTCAAGCACAAGAGTACACACACACACACACAGTGATATAAGTGCTTTCTCAAAAATCGATACCCGAATTGACAGTAATAATAATGGTCAATCGAAAGCTGGCTGCAATCATTAATGCCTCTGGCCAGGCTTTGCAGAGCTATCGGTCACTCAACCTCTTTGATAAATGCCCAGACCACACCATCGAGGCAGGAAAATGGCCCTGGTGGTCTCACCTACTGCAATGTCCATTGTTTCGGTCTAGAATAATTAATGCATTAACAGTGTTTTATGACCAAATGTTTCTTTGATACAGAGTCCGTGTTGATATTGTCATCCAAATACTTGTTTTCACTTGTAACGAGTTCTGATACAAATTGATCGGGTGACGTGGACTGATCTTCATAATCACGGGCCTCCAACATGACGATGGTGTACTGTTTTCTTTGTTAACCTCACCAAATCGATTTGTTTCGTTTGTAACTTGAACTATTCTCTTTTATTCCCCCACCAAAGATTGGTCGGTGAGAGAAAGAAACAGGATGAGAAATATTTCATATCTGATTTCAGCTTTAATACCCCGAAGATATTTCTGTTAATTTCAAATTAGCTTACGCAATGAACAGCACAATATTGCTTTGTGTTTGTTTCAGAGTGGCATTTATTGTAGAGACGACTCGACAATTTGATATGGCTTAATCGATAAACACTGATAAAGTTCTTGTTTCAAAAGAGAATTGTCTGCATTGTTCACACCAAATTTGATTGTACGTGACAATAACTTCTGAATGATATATGATATTTATCAGTTGTCTCCTGGCAATTCTCAATTGTTTAGATTATACGCTAGAAGCCATTTTAAAGATTCTGTTTTTCAACGCTGGGCCGGACTTTGTTTCGACAGGCAACTGCTTCCAATAATAGATTGTTGTACTGGATACTATCATCCCACATACTAGTCCGAGGCAACATATCAAGATCAGCTAATTTTCTAACTGATTATGGTAATCTTAAAATTTCTCATTTGCCTATGACGATAACAGAACATAACCCTATCACTTATTGCGTGTTTGTTTGTTTGTATTTTGGTTGGTTGGTTGGTTGGTTGGTTGGTTGGTTGGTTGGTTGGTTGGTTGGTTGGTTGGTTGGTTGGTTGGTTGGTTGGTAGGTTGCTTGGTTGGTTTGGGTGATTTTTGTTCTTGTGTATTAGTGAGTGTGCCTGTGTTGTGTTCTGTTTTGTTTTGTTATTTACACGCTTACAAGGCAATAACTGTAGAAAGCACAGACAACAAACTGTCAGGGGGAGAAGTTAAGCTTCTTTTTGTGCAAGCGCCTCTGTGATTGAGAGATAAGATAAAATATGGTAAGTCAGGATGAAATGAGATAATTTTCATTGTACCGAGAACATGCACTGGAAAAGCTTTATAAAAAAACAAAACAAAAATCCTCTGGCACATGATAAGGTAGAAAGCAATTGTTCAGCGTTTAATGTCTTTACCTTTCACGAGCGTCTTGTCTTCCTTAATGCTTGTATTTAGAACGAATAGTCTGGGGCGGAGGAATGTACATGGCACGGGGAGAGACAATATCAACACTTTACAGTTTGGTAAACGAGTTTTCAACCGTGAAAACTCAATTTTGGCAATCTTTTTTTTCTCTGTCGGATGAGAGAATGAGCGGCAAAGTTTCATCTTACCCGGGGTGCCCGTCTCGTCACATGTATAAATTCAAAAAACGTAACATATAAATTACAGTATTTTTATATTCCAGGTTGTCCTTCTCACAGTGTGTATTCTTTCTAATACGACAATAACTTAAGGTATATGAATTTCGTCGTGGGGAATAGTTCACATTGTGTATTAAGGAGACCTGTTAATCCGGAACTAAGAAGCTTTTAACCGAATCACTATGTTGTGCCGAATACCGGGCATCACTGGTGCCTAAGTCTGATGGCGCACTCAGCCAAGTCTGTTTTCCGTCTGATCTGGGTCCGTGCGCGAGGTGTCTATTTCCACCAACTGGACTCAAGAAAGTTTCGACGCGTCCGCACTATTGAAACAGGCGTGTTTCAGTCCCACTACCAATGCGCGAGATCTCTTTCAACTCACAAAGTTCACACCTCACACTAAACCAGAGACACAAACAGACTTGGCTCAGAGAGCCGCTAGCGTATGGGAGGTATCATACCCAAGATACTAGAAACGATAAGATGAGACACTGTCTTCCTCGCTCCACTAAAAAAACAGACGTGCGCACAATTTGCTCGCTGTTCGAGAGCGGAGCCCACGGTGTATAGTATGAAAAGAATGCTTGATATAATGGTAAATTCATGATGTAAAATTGCTGCAGTGCTACTGCGACTGAAAAAAAAAAGAAGAAAAAACGACCGGAGTTTTCGCACAGCGATTGAGGTTATAATTCCACAATAAGTGACGTCAATCAAGGCCTATAACGATAGATGGACAGAGAACAAAATTCAATATTTTGCCTATTTGGCTTTGTAAAATGCGGCACTTGTCATGATTTCCGCGCGCTTGACGCTAGGTGGCGGTGCGAAATCTGTGCACGCTTAAAGCACCAGCTGTCTAATCTTATCAGTCTACTATTTTTGATCATACTAAACCCGGTCAGACACAGAGAGCTGCTGGCAAACAAGATGTGCACACCATAATTTTCTATATTGTTTTAGTAAATCCGTATGATATCTCCCTAAGAGACCAGTAGCCCGAAACAATGTGAGAACCACCGAGACTCGATTATTATAGCATTGATCTGTAATCTTTCACCGCAGGAACGTAAAACTGCCAAGACAGGAGAATGACAGGGATGAAACAAATTGGTAGTGGGATTATTACAGAAAATTTCCTCATCCAAATCATCAGTGGCTGGATGGATGTCCTGGCAGCAACGAATGAATCACAATTGCCGGTTTATTACAATAGATTTTTAAATAAAATAAGATCACTAAGGTTGACTGATTTCCGGTTTTTTGTTGTTTTTTTTTCACTTGCCTGTAAGACATAAATCGGCAACATGAGCGAATAAATGCAAAGGATAAAGACTCTACATCCACAGAGAACTTCAGGGGAAATACGCCTGGCTCGGGACAAGAACAAGGAAAACGCAGACTTATCAAATATCTGGCGTCCCTTTAAAGCGGTATGCAAAAGAAAAATATTTTGTATAACAAATTAGTTGGCTTAAGGATGTGAGTTTTTTTGGGTTTTTTTTTTCATTGTTGTTGTTGTTGTTGTTTAATAACAGAACAAAAAATATTACAGATACATGGATTTTCATCACTAGAAAGCAGTTCATACGAATATGATTTAAACGGAGGGGGGGGGGGGGTTGCTGGGCAAAGTCAGAGATAATAAGAGCTGTGATAACGGTAAAAATGTTTTGTGTTTTTTTCCTCTTCATCTTCCACAAGTTCCATTCCTTAGATGTATACGATGCAATGCTTAGATGTGGCCAGATATAATACAATATTTCATACGGAAAAAGGGAGAAGAAAGAAAGTCATGAACGTTATAATTACCTAGTCCTTCGCAACTGTGGTAAAGACATCATAAAATATTGTTGTTGTTTTTTTTAAGCGACCCCGTACACAACACGAAATATATTCAACAACTTTCTTTGTCCGGTTGGTCAAAGGAGTGGGGGTTCTATTGTCCCTGTTTTTACATCAGAACTTGCAGAGTAAATTATGCCAGACCCTTCTGACAGAAATGAACATGAAAAACCAAACATCAAAGAATGAAAAAAAAAAATAGATTCACTAAAACAAGAATGCCGTGAGAATTTACAGGACTAGAATTATTGCAAATCGTAACTGAACCAGTTCGATACCAGCGTTAAAAGATCACCAAGCTGAATATTTTAGTTTCCCCACCAGATAATATACTCCCCCGTGGATCAAGACTCTTACATCATAATTCCTTCTGTTCCATCTCAAAATCAAACTTTCACATTATTAGACAGCTGGACTAACAAAAGTTGAATAAAAATGCATCAATATAAGGTAGGCCGTGGTCTAGATCTCGGATGAAATTTTGACACTATTGTTAGGGGCGGGGACAGTAGTCTAACTGTAAAGCCGAAGAGAGAAAATACTGAGCTGTGTTCACTGTTCACCTAGAGCCTACTGTGTAAAATTCTGCAGTCCTCTATCAACAGCCAGTTTAAAATTTTACGTCCGAAAACAGCGTCGGGTACCATTGTCCCTTTTAACCAATCTTTCAAGAAGACGGTCCTCTTTCTCGGCTACGGAATGCCATATCTTCTAGTCTGGGATCATAAAATATCAGACAAGCATAAATGATTGTGGAAAACAAAAGAGAAAGAAGAAGGGGTGCAGGCAGACAAGGATGGAATTTGTCAGATCATAAAGCATTTTGCCAATGTAGCACACACGAAGGAGGAGACCGTGGAATTATCAAAGTCAAGGTGCATAGTTTCCTGGGGGCTGGGAATGCTCGGATCGGGTCCCCGCTATATAATTAATCTGCTATCCAATGCTGTATTATGGAATTTTGATGGGAATAGCAGGGGTTATCGTCCATTTGCTGGCTCTGACAGCTGGGAGGGGAGTGATACCGACATGGGCGGCTGCAGGAATCGAGCAGGACAGAGATACTCGGAGAGGCACATTCGTTATAAATTCTTATAGCCATTCTCCCTCATTCAGTCGTTCTATCAATCGTGCGTTCACGTGTCCACAAAGTAACTGTTTACTCATTTAATGGGACATTCCCTTTTCTAGTGCCTTCACTCTCTTGTTGAGCAGAATCTGCGATCTCTCCGTTTTTGTTTTACATTCTCAGTTGTAAATTAATCATTCATGTCTCTCCACCTTTCCATTCGTATCTGACTTGATTTTGCATTTATCTATCTAGCTATCTATCCATCCATCCATCCATCCATCCATCCATCCATCCATCCATCCATCCATCCATCCATCCATCCATCCATCCATCCATCCATCTATCTATCTATCTATCTATCTATCTATCTATCTATCTATCTATCTATCTATCTATCTATCTATCTGTCTGTCTGTCTGTCTGTCTGTCTGTCTGTCTGTCTGTCTGTCTGTCTGTCTGTCTATCTATCTATCTATCTGTCTGTCTGTCTGTCTGTCTGTCTGTCTATCTATCTATCTATCTATCTATCTATCGATCTAGTCTATCTGTCTGTCTGTCTGTCTGTTTATCTCTCTATCTGTCTGTCTGTCTGTCTGTATGTATGTATGTAAGTATGTGTGTCCTTCTGTCTGTTCATCAACGATATTATGCCTGTTCGTCTTTCCCCCTGAACCGTGAGTCTGTCTGTCTCTGTTTATCTATTTACATCTGTTATTGTCTCCACATAATATGAATCACGTCTCGCTGAGGAGATAAACGGATACTTTTTGTCTTTGTTATGGTACGACCCCGTCTCTTTCACCATTCCATTCCTCTGGCTCCTTATCTCTAACTAATAGTCTCTATCACTGTTTTATGAATTCCCCTTCCATTGTCTCAATCTCCTAATATTCATGATTCATAAAACAAAATTACAGATAACAAAAAAGTACAATTCCTGAACCAGTTTCTGAAACCTATGCAAAATATACGTTTTACTATCATTTCTCTACTCGGTGACCTTCATTACTGAAAGAGATATTGCGTCTTTTCTTAATGCAGCTTAGAGCTTAATATACTTGTTATATTCCTTGCGTGGAATGTCAATGCTAGTAACGGACAAAGTCGCTGTTCTTGTTGTTGTTGTTATTGTTGTTGTTGTTGTAGTTGATGTTGTTGCTGCTACTGCTTCCGTTGTTGTTGTTATTGTTGTTGTTGTTGTAGTTGATGTTGTTGCTGCTACTGCTTCCGTTGTTGTTGTTATTGTTGTTGGAGCAGTTTGTACACAGACGTAATACCACAAATCAGGGCATCAGCATCAACTTCTTTTGAAAACGAACATGCGAGAAATATCACTGATTACAACCCAAACCTCTGGATACAACACATTTAGACCGAGACCCAAAATAATCCTGTCACACCTTTACAATGTGTATTTATTTAGATTAATACATCCAATCTTCTCAGTTTTCACCTACATGCTCGCTGGGCAACATAATCCAACCATCATCAGCGAAAATATCTCTGCAGGTAATCTACGTAGATTTTATACCCCCCGACATTCGCTCACAGCACTCATCACAATACTCCCTCACACGCCAAGCGTTCCAGCCCTGCAGTGCATTTTTATCACACCGTCTGAATGTGCACCTTCAAAATTCCCTGCAGGCAGCCCTTGCCTTAATTGTTAATTGGTTTCTAATGCACTCAAAACCCTTGAATCAAGCGATCGACCAGGTGAACAGCGACTGGGCGGGCAAGAACTGTTCTGGGTGTGGTCTTAAGTTCGAGATTGCACATCAAATCGCTGTTTTCGGAAACAAAATTCTATCCAAAATCTGGACCACTGCTTGCAACATCCATAATATAAGAGATTTTATTCCGTAATCTTTTCGAAATATTTCCGAATAACCAGTGTGTTGACGGGCCGCAGGCTCTAACCATTTTGAGGTTAGTATGGCATTGATCAAATCTGTTTCGTGTCGGCCTTGACTCATATTCGAACTTCTTTTGAATCAACGAGCAAGACAGACTTATTCAGTAATACTAGTGCGTGAGGTCCCGTTTAAATCCACAGTCCACAAATCTGAGACACAACAAAGAGAATAGTATGTATAGACAGATCTCACTTCCGCCAAAGCGCGAAACTAGGTCGCTGCGGTTAACAAGCAATTGATGAATTGAAAGAGACTGTCTTCATTAAAGATAGTATGCATATCTGTTTACTGCGGTTTGTTCTTTTTTTTTGGAGCTGATTGAAACTATTTAGAGCCGTTTATAAGCGCTTACGCCCCGTGGAAAAGCACAAACTGGTATTGTTTACCGCGGGGACCTACTTTCCTCTCCATGCTAACAGTGGTTTCGCAGAGCCTCCCGTGTCTCGCAGTGCAGATTGACCAATAGTAAAACCTCTCTATACATACATACTCTCTGGACAAAACAGATTTGACTCAATGCCCTGTGAGCTTAAGTTGTTATTGAATGTCAGTGTTAGTTTCGAAAAAGAAGGCATCACTGTAGAGACAAGCAATTATTGTGGTGAAAGAAACACCGCATGAGCTGAAATCTGGAGACTGGAGCAAATACATCAGAGGGTTTTTTGTGTTTTTTTTATTGGGATCGCCCACCAGCCTCGATTGATCGTTTTCTGTGTGAGACATAACTACTTACTGTTACTAGTGTGCACTGAGCAAATTTACTGGTGTGCACATGTGGTTGAACAGTTTTTCAGATCAAGCAGTGCTGTTAAAATGGAGGTCAGTTATAGTAATTGCTTTAACCCTCTAACGTCTACACTTGAAGACTTAGAAAGCCGTATCCAAAGCGTATGAAGCAAGCAAATCTATTTTAAACTAGTCAAGTAAAGCGCAAAAAGTATATAAATAAATCACGAAAATTCCGTCACTGGATAGAAATTGCATAAAAACAACAACAACAATCACAGCAACAACAACAATAACAACAAAAACTAGGCCGTGTTGCAAAATATGGATCACTAGGCGACAGAGGGTGAAAAAAAAAATGTTCCGTACCATATTGTGTGGGGATGGTTAAATAAAATGTTTAAGAGGGGAAATATCCTCGATTATAATTTGGAAATTATTGTTTTATTATGGCCTTCGCTGGAGCCTGGATCTCTTGGCTATGTTCTTCCACCAGCTGTGCTGAGACTCGGTTGGGTTAAAGAGCTGGCAATGTACGCGGAAAAAAAGCTCAGGCTCGATTCCAAGTCACCTGATCAATCTCTTTCTAATTCATCTTCTTTTTTTTTTTAATTTCATCTCAGTCTTTGTTCCCATGGCCAGCAATCTGTTTCGATGAAAAGTATCATACACATTTTTTTCGAATTTCTATGGATTCTTTTCTACTGCACATTCGTCGAGTGTTAAGCTAGGTTTCCATGCATACGGAAACAGAAACGGCAACGGAAATGTCATAAACCTTACAAGTAGAGAAAAAGATAAAATGTTTCCCCGTCTGGGGAAACGGCCTGGAAACAAACACCCTTTCTTTTCACTGCTTGGGCGGATTTTTTTGACGTTTCCGTTGTCATTTTAGTTTCGGTACACATGAAAACATGGCGTTAGGCCCCATGAAGCCAGTTTTAGCAAGTCTCGCTTTATTTTTCCTCGTCTACAGTGAGAATCCTGATTAATGGTTAGCCTTGCCAAAATGGACAGAAAGCTGAGAAGAAAAGGAGAGAAACTGACATCAGGGGAAGTGTAATGTCCCAAAATACACTCACCCTTAATTTATCTGAGAAGAAGGCAAATTGAGAACGATCAAAATTCCTGATCGGGAATGTACCCATCCACTGACAAACTACCGAATGTGAAAAAAAAATAATAATAATGAAGGGAAACTGATTGCTTTCGCGCAAGACAACGTACTTAATACCATGTAGTTCTTATCTAACGGGAGATAAACGTCAGCCACGATATACTGGCTTATCTACCTTGCAGATTAATTCTTTCATCAGGCACGTGCTGTCTATTTTTGCGCACTGCCATATTGTGTAAGTCTGTGTGCATGAGTGTGGGTGGGTGTGTTTGTGCATCTACTTTATGGTCATGGATAATACCTTGTTATCACGAAAATTGGCCTCGCTAATTATCAAAGTCAAAACGCTTCCTCACGGCCAAATTTCTTTAGTTGAAAAACAGAGAAAGTTTAAGATTCATGCTCGGTTAATCACGAAACGTCGGCATTGGAACAGTGTGTTCAATTTATCTTGGGAAATTTCATGATCTTTTGAAATTATAATGCACCAAACTCTAGACAGATATTACAACCATAGCAAACTATATATCTGAATATATTAAAAAAATAGTGGCGGGAGTAATTCATTGTGGTGCAATTTTGTCCCCTTTTTTGGTCGACGCTACAGCCTAAATGACAGTTTCAAAAATTCTAAAATTAATTTTCTTAAGTGTCAACTAATCCAGTCCAATCGCTTTTGTATCGAACGATTATGTCGATTCAAACTTCAGGTATTTTTAAATAAAAAGTTGTAAAAATATAAAATGCAATGATCTTTGTTTTGGCTCCCAGTAGTAAGCTCACCGCACCGGAAACGATATATTAATACGCGTTCAGTTCGGTGCGCACAATTATTTCCCTGTCAGAAATGAGTGCGCTCTGGTGTGCATGAAATCTGTAGTAAGACTGTAGAATATGGGAAGCTTTCTAGACCAAAAAGAGAGACAGAGAGATGGAACAGTGGGTTCACAGGTGTGTCCCGGATAATGCCGGGAACTTCATCTAGTAAAAGAAAAAAAAAACTCTTAAAGTTACTATGGTTCCCACGATTCTGTAGATATGAAATTTCTATCCGTCGACGCATGTCATGTTTTCTAGTATCCGTGTCTTCAAGCGCACTACCACAAATGTTTATTAATTTCTGTTTCTTGTGGTACGTATTATACTATAATTTAGGAGGAAATGTTCCGAAAAAAGGTCTGCACCATTAAGTCCACGATTTCATAATTATACAGATTACGATTAAACTATGAGTCTCTATAAACAGGTTAAAATGTAATAACCAAACCCCTCACAAAGGCGTAGAAATCTATCTACTGTTTCTCTAATGCTGTAACAATGATGTGAGACAATAATTAAACAGTGTCGGCAACCAAATAGTAACAGCAAGTTCAGTTATGCTGGTAATAATTCATGCTAATAGTTATGATAACTATGGTAATGATCTCAGCGGATACAAAACTGGCATCTCACCTGTCATTTTCCATATGTTTTATTAATACAATGAACAGTCATACTGGCGTCACGAATACAGGTATGTTCTTTGTCAGTAGGAAAAACGCTACATTTACATTACTGGTACTGTTTTATTCCAAGCCTTATTATTATGCCGTACGTAGGTGTGATCAACATTTTCTGCTATTCTTTAGTTCAGATAGGAGATCACCGAGCGCCAGGTAGATGCGAACAATTGTAATGGCCTGCCTTGTCTTCCTGTCTGATGTACTCAGCATGCGTGAGTTACCCCAAGAATCTGATGCCGAGTGCCGGTTGCTCACTGCCGGCTTCTCCAAGAGCCAGAGTTTATTTGCGTTCACAATTCTCCCTGTTTGTCCAAGAGACGACAGCTTTTAGCCCAGGAGCGTATCCTAGATCCAAGCCTAGGCTCAACATTTCACGCTGGAAGACGAATACACTAGATACCAGTTGCCTGATACATTCGAGAGAATTTATACGGCAAATTCGTCGCTTGGAATATTTTTTTTTATATCTTCTTGAAACATTTTGGGAGAAATAAGTGCATTTTCCATACTTCTTATTGTGCCTTGCCCCCTTTTTTTCCATTTCACATCATTTAGCGATGTCCTATTACAGAGCGTTTCTTGTATTGTACAAAAGTTTGAATGTGTATCCCTATATTATCTGACAACATGTCTAAAGTAAAGCAACACACAATAATGATCTGATGATAAACTCACATAATTGACATATTATTATTGCTTCTTTAAAGGGGTTGGGGCTAGAGTTTTGAAATCTGTAAAGAGGAATGATGTTCTCAGAGACATTTTTTTTTTTAACTCTGCTGGATTCAGCAAGAATGTAAAGTGGGCTTGAGAGCTGATTATCGTAATAACGTAACATGGCTTCAAAGCCAGCAAGCCATACAAATCAACAAAGATTAATTAGAGTGTGTACTTTTTTTCCTGTGTACGTTGAATTTAACCCCTCTAAATTTCGTTCCCATAATAAACCCGTCCCTTTAACGCTTATTGCATACCTCTAGATCTTAAATTTGATAGGCTTACAGGCGGCACACACAAGCCAGCCGTACATGATCCGACAAACGAGTGCTGTTGTGAGTTAGATAAAGAGGTTAACGATTTCATTCCGGTAAATTTAGTTTGGCAATCACAATGAAATAAATCTGGCATACAGCTCTACATGAAAGGCTCCGTGACTTCCTTGGGTACAAGTGTTGTTTGCTGATGAAACTTGTAAGATTACCTATCCACTTGGGCAACCAGGGGTTAGAGCCAGTTGCTCTGCGGAATCCAAAACAACCCCTCTAAATATGCCGATCAAATTCACAGCGTAAGCAAAATGAAAACAAGGGTTCCGCTGCCACGAGGTTCCATTTGGTAACCATTAGCTACGAATTAAGTTTCACAGGCAGGAGGACGAGGGTGAGAGTTAAAGGGAAAACAAGGGCTTAGGTTACATTTTACAAGATCCGAAATAAGGGAGGAAAATATTAGTATTAGCGGAGACGTTTTCTTTTATCAAAAACCTCACTCGGATCGGCAGGGGCGAAAACGTCAGGCCATGTTTGCTTAGGTGCCGTAGAAGGGGTAACATTTCAGTCAAAACAGTGTAGAACATATAAGAGGCGATCGCTTATTTATTCAGCATTAGGGAAGATGTTTCACATATTTAAGATTCGCCCCATTACATATAACATGAAAGTTAGACCGTGAGTGTCTGGTTCCGATGAGAGGGGGGAGAAATACAACTTGAAGAGAGGAGAATAGAGATAAGTAGACTGATGCACTTGGTGACATCATTCCCCTATTTTAATCTCAGAGTTCAACGCCGTCCACATTCTGTACAAATAAAGATGCAACGCGTGTAGAAAAATGTTTTCGAACCAGCTAAATGTATTTTTCGTTCCCTATATAAATAAATTTTACATACATTTGACACCAAGAATGTGGCATGAACTCTTGAACTGGTCAAATTCACTTTCTTGTCCTCTTTTCACCTCCCTTTTCTCACCCCCCCCCCTCCTTTCCCAAGGGAAGATTTGGTTCGGGGACCTGCATCCTTTCAAAGTCATCTCCCGAAAATGCCACAGTGGGTGATATTGTTGGCTCTTAGTCTTGTTATTTCATATAGAGCGTGAATAGATCACAGACCACCCGAGTCTGCCGAATTGCAGATTTAAAGTAGAACGTTTCCGGCATTAGGTGGATGTTGATATATTGTTGAACATTTGTTTGAAAGATGCTCTGATTAGTTAAAACATAATTATTTTTAATCTTTCCAGTTGCTTTTTTGTTGTTGTTGTTGTTGTTTGTTTTGTTTCTTTTTAAATATTGACCCACTGGGCACACTTTCTTTTTAATAGAAATTTTTCTAAGACCAAACTGGCACGGATGTGATAATATATGGCAGGCTTCTGATATCGTAATGAGTTGTGAGGTATTATGGATTTTTTTTTCTGAAATTAAACAAGACACTACTTCGTTAAGAACATTTCTCTAATTCTCCAAATCTGTAAAGTCTATAGAACAACAGCTGTTTTCTCTTCAAATCTCAAGAGTTGTAATAATTATTTGTAAGTATTTCAGGAAAGACTGTATTGCGTTATTTTTTTTTCGTACGCTAAGAAATATGTCGAAAATTACTGAAAATTTCAACTCAGTTTCAGCATCATCGTTCCCTACGACTGTAGTGTAAGGAACTCAAAAATTCGAAAACTCAATTTTTATACTGATGTATTCAAGTACTTTCAAAGCCGCATCGAATGACCTTAGTTTTGGACTCCAAAGCCGAAAATATAATCGAATACCAAAGTAAACCAGTTGTGCTAAAATAAAACATTTTTTTTTTTTTTTTGCTTCTCCTGAAAAGTAACTAAAACCAATTACCGCAGTTATAGGGAACCGTGACGAGATGGTGCCCAAACAAACTTTCTTTAAAAGTGGATGAAATTACAGTATGCACTTCTGGGTATGTCTTGTCTGATGTCTTGATTAAAATTATTTTCTTTTTTCTTTTTTTGGTGGGGAGGGGGGAGGCCGGGGGCGGGGAGGGAGAGGCGGGAGGCGGGAAGCGGAGGAGGGAGGGGGAAACTGTAATTTGTGGAAACCGTTTACTGGCAATGTATAAAACTTGTCCTTGTTGTAAGTGTCTACTATAATAAATCTCTGAGATGTAAGAATGTCGAGTTCTCTGATAAAAACATTCTGAGGACCGCTGTAATGCATCATTAATCAATCTGTTTTGGGCCATCCGCTCAGCTTTTAAGCCCTCGATCACGGGTAGTGCAGTTTAGCTAGAGCAACAAACCAAACGTGTCAGCAAAGGATACACTGTCTTTCCATGTTATCACGGGTTTGGGATTTTTTCAAGGCAAACAAAAGTTGTAAACATAAATGTAAAGGGGAGGCGCTACTCAAATTACTAGCACCACAGATTTAGTTCTAATGGGAGACAGGTGCCGGCGTTCTGGGAGCTAATGACATGTCCATGATGCGGCTGTAGTAAAAATACAACAACAAAAAAAACATGAAATAAAAAATGTAGGAGAGAAGTAACGAATTCCTTTCCCTCCCTCACCCACTTCCCTCCGATTTACTGTTTTACATGTAAGTTCCAGGGCTTCGTCTTCCTCCTCACTCCCTCAAAACGAGACTTTAAACTATAGAGGAGAGGTAACTGCACAATGTTGCCAACTCAGGCGAAAGTAGCTTATCATCCCGCCAATTACATACAGAATAGTAAACAGCTGCTCTCCCTGTACTCACTAAATAGTTTTATATAATGATTAAAGATGAATGTAAATGAGCTGTCGCTGAAGCTTACGCGCAATATGTAATTTTAAATATTATCGCCATCTCTTCCCACTAATTTGATGGAAATAGTCAATTGCCATGTTAATTTTCACGACGCATGACTAATAATTGTGTCAGAATTTAATATTATTCGTATAAACATCTTCCTTGTAGTCAGGGGCGGACCTGCTATGAAACTACGGAAGCTTTAGCTTCGGGACCCCTAATTCCGGAGGAGCCCTGAAGAAACTTTTTTCAATGAGTGGATTTTGGATGTTGCCCTATTGTTGTTGGTTGTGAAGGGGCACCATAAAAGTTCAAGCGTCAAGACCCAAAGTGTAGGTCCGCCACTGCTTGTACTCGGTGGTCTTTAGACACCAGACAGATTTATCAGCGGTGCAAAGAAATCCCTAATTCCTCCTACGAACAAGGGGGAAAATGGTTGTTGTTTTGTTATTTGTTTTCAGTGTCATTTGTTTGGCAGCAATTTTACACTGTCAAAGGGCATATTGTCCTCTTCAGTATTTTACCCCGGGGAGTAATTCTCACCAGCTGTCTTGAAAGAAGGCAGACTGTAATTACGACCCATGGTCTATGTTTTGAAGACAATATCTTTCGAACGGCACCAGAAACAAAATGTGCGCTAACATGACAGTTGAAGACAATGTCTAATAAACGACCAGCATGTGGAGGCTGAAAAACTCACGTGACGATTAAAAATTATATGGTGCCATGTGACCTGGGTATCATCAGCCACCCCAAAAAATCATGTTTCTTTCGTGTCCAATACAATTTAGCTTTTGTCTTTCCTGTGATTAATGGGAGATTTCCCCCTGCAACACTGACAAAAATATTCTTTCTTTTGGTCACGACATATTATTATTATATCTGCTGAATGCACATTGTAAGAAACATTAGTCCGGAGTTTCAGGGCTCCACTTGATTGTATGATACGACCAGGCAAATTACCCCTCTTGTCACAGAGAGCAAGATAGAAATGAATATCATAAGAGACGTATTTCTTGAACCAGTGGGGGCTGAACAAATTCTAGGCTGTTAGCATTGATTGTAGTCTTCATTGATGTCATTTTGTTTCACATATTTTCTTTTTTTTTTATTAATTTACTTGTTACGAAGTGAGAAAGAGAAAGGCGTCTGGACATCAGCATAATGTGGAGCAAGAATCGTGTGCTACTCAGTTAGACTTTGGTCAAGTAATTATGTAAATGAATATGTACAGCCTGATGGCAGTCAGTGCCGTCAGGTTCTCTGCCAGTGTTGAAATGTGAGTTGTATCTGGCAAACGTGACAGCATCAAGTGAGCAATGGACCTCGAGCAGAGGACCGCCTGGGAAGAATTATTACCCATACCGCAAGACCAATGAATGCGACTCTGAAGTTGATAATTTTGGTATACAGGCCGATCTCTCAGCCCTGACTGATGCAGATCAAGGGTCGAAAGCCCCAAGAGCCAGACAGCTGCTACACCAGATCTCATGGCTGGACAGCTTTTTCAGCTCCATGAATTTCCAAAGCCGGATTATTTCTTTGTACCAAAGTTCCATGGACGGAGAAGGGCGGTTATGCTGCATTAACAAAGTACGATGTGCCGTCCTGAGGCCACGATGGCTCAAATATCGCTCTTTTCCAGAAAATAAGCGTTAGATATTGGTCACTAGCGATGTAAAACCCGGAAATTTGTGTATATTGAACCGTTTTCTTTTAAAAACAACAACAACAACGACATACTGGCATTGTCGCTTTGGCACCTATAAAAAAAGCCCATCTGACAAATTCAAAAGTAATCATCCATTTATTATTAATCGCCCATTACTTTCAGTCGTTCGCTCGTTGTCGGCATCCCTGATCTCCATCAGTTTGCCCAGACTTCAACTAGTGAGAAAATATCTCTAAGCTGGCCCTTTTCTCGCCAACAATCAACAAATAAATGTATGGGATACATTCCATAGGCTATACCTCATTGTCACCCGGCTTTGGTGAAGTCGCTTAACGTTGTCTCCGAGAGTGGGATCGACTTTTATGTCCCGTATCTCAAATAGCACCCATCTCAAGCTGGGTAGCTCTTAGGCCGACGAAAAATAAAGACTTTACACGTCTCAGTAATGTCATATCCGTGGCTTGTCTTTAAAGCAAATTAGAAAATGGGGAAAGTGCAGTGATGTGCATCCACGAGGACTCGCGCATTTTTGGCCATTGATAAATATTTGATCCTACCGTCGAGATGATTCTGAACCTAATCTAGAGAAGTAACTGCCCCGACAAGCAGTGAGTAATTAAATCTTGACATGAACGTTTAGTACGCATGTATGACATTCTATCTACATCCTCAAAGAGTTTCTTCTATTCATTTGACACAATCATTGTACAATCCCATCGCCTGTCACGCCAAGAAAAGACGTATTCATTTGGAAGATGCCAAGTCTTTGTGACTGCTCTCGTGGTCAGCGAGGGGTGCGCGTTGGCTGATAACTGATTGATGAAACAAGTGTTACATCAGAACTTCGGGGACGCAGCTAGAGTTCCGAGTGCACCATAATTATCCTATGGTGTGGTGGAGACAAAATATTTCACTACAGTAGTAGTGGTCAAGTGTAATCTATGAGGGCATGAGTGGTAAAAATCTTATTGATGGTGTACAAGGAGATCCTAAGATTACTACAACATACCGTTGGGTATTTTCCTGATTGTTGTATGTACATTTTATCTTTTCGAGAAAATAAGGATCGAAACTTTGAAGAGTTGTGTAAAATCAGGGGATATTACATTACAAACACATACCTGGAAAAGTTTTAAACCGATTGGAATGGCACTTATATAATGAAATTAGGGGTGAGAGAACCATTTTCATGACAAAACCTCAAAATCCGCAAAATCTCGCCCACAACAATATGCCAAATACCCCAGGATACATCGCCACAAATCATCCTTTCACAACACCAGCAAAATTTTAAAGGTTATTAAATCAAAAATTCGCTGACTGCAACAGTAAAAGAAACTGTTCTTGTGCGATATTGGCGACTTTCAAGTCAGAAGAATCCTTTACGGTCCATTGTGTAATAATGAGAGGTACGTGTGTGTGTGGGGGGGGGGGGGGGAGGAAGATAAATGTATTTATTAGCGATCTGTTGTGGATGACAGCGACTATTGGCAATCCCACGACCTGCTTATGCCGAGATACATAAGAGGTTTGATGGAGGTGAAAACTGGTGGAGACTGTTACACTCGTAAAGCGGATTAAGACAGTCCCGGGGATGTTGTTGAGATGCTATCTGTCCCATAATTACGCAGGTACAATCTGATTTTATTTGTGGGTCATGGTGAAAGATTGTGAAGTCAAACCGAAACTGCACTAAGGATAAGAAAGCCCTCAAGCTGCGGAGATGTCTTACGCATGGAACAGCAAGACTTAAAATGTGAGAATTGGCCTGGACAAACTAGGGTGTGAAAATTGTCGCAAAATAAAGTTAAGTATCAGCAGCCATAGTGCGAAAAAGATACAGTACAATCCCAAGAAAAGCTGAAATAAACTCGCAACATAAAGTTGAAATTTATGACAAGGTTTCGATATTTTTCACTTGTTGTTTTGAACTCCTAACGTCTCCATTTGATTCATCAGGAAGACTTTGTTTTGGAAATTTACTTTACTAATGCTGATCTGGAAGAAAGTATGAATTATCCTAAAGATCATTAATAATATAATCTGTATTCTAATCCGTGTCATGCTGTATTTTTTTTTCTTTCTCTCTAAATGTAAGAGATTGACAGATGTCATACCGTTGAGCCTGGAGGTCATTATCATGTAATATGTCATCATGCCCTCTTCTTTCTTTCCTCGTACTGGTCCTTGATGATGTACTTTCTCAATGATTCAAACTTCCGATAGTTCTTAAGCCTCTCCTTTCGGAAGCCGTGTCATCAAACTCGCATGGATATTATAATAAAATACTTTCTGTCTATTCTGTAAATTTGCTTTCTAATATTTCTCTCCCCTCCTTCCCCCCCCCCTTTTTTTTAAAAAACAATTTTATAATTATTATTTGGGAAGACAAATGGATGGGTTAAGGGGAAAGGGTGGAGATCGAGTTCATCGAGAGCTTTTTTTTTTTTTTTTTTGTTTCATTATCAAATTTCTTGCTCAACTTCAAGGGGAAAACAATATCAAGGTCATAAATTCAGTTAATGAGCAAATTTGAAGCCAGTTTGGTTTCTCTGTGTCACGATAATTCTACAAAATCCCAGTAAATTTCAGCAATAGAATGATATTTCAAAGTAATAATCTAACTGGGAATAACCTCTTGTAACTCTAGAGGCCCGATGGAAACATCAGTAATGATGCGTAATCGGACATTATGGGTTGTAAACCTGCCAGCCATACACAATTTCACCGTAATTAAGCCATATTCTAATAGTCTTCTGCGGGTTTCTATAATATATAGTGCAATGATAAAGACAGATGCGTGCGTTTTTTACCTGGCAGGGATAATGGCCCTCTCATTCACTTTGAGGGCAGGCAAATTTTGCCCTCTGGCACTAAGAGACAAAGTAATAATATAATGTCTTAATTTGTCTTCATATACAAGCAAAATGGCTGATACTTGTATTGGTGGTGCCTGGCTGTCGGTACGGTGAGGGTAGTCTGTCATAGCAAGGCAAATTAGTTGTGACAATTAAATAGATAATACAAAAAGTTACAACATAAAGAAAACAACAGAAAATGGCATTAAATCTAGAAACTGAGGAGTTAAAATGAGGTAACTATAAGAAGAATTTACAATATTAATTGGGAGGAAGAAAAATCACTTACCTCTCTTTTGCATGAAGGCAAACAAGTCATCAAGAAACTCTTTCCGCTTTGGATCTTCACTGAGTTCATATAGCTGTGAAATAGAAAGACGTCATGCCATTAGACCTATAGGTGTTCAGGGGAGTCGGTGGGCAGGCAGGCAAGCAGATAGGCAGGCAGACTGGTGGGCAAGCCAAGAAGGCATCCAAACAGACAAATTGACAGGCACGCAGGCAGGCTGGCAGACAGACAGACGGACATACATGCAGATAGACACACAGACAGATAGGCAGCAAGCTGCCTCGTGAGCAAGCCAAGAAGACATGCAGACAGACCGATGGACAGGCGAGCAGGCAGGTTGTCAGACAGACAGGCGGACAAGCAAGTAGACAGTCAGACCGACAGACAAACAGATAGGCAGCAGGCAAGCCAAAGAGCGAGAGAGTGAATGAGGTTTATAAGGCATGCTAATATTACTACTCTAGAGAACAGCTCACAGACGAGTTGGTTTTCTGACTGTTAATAGAATTAAGAAATCTGGTTATTTCCGTTACAACATTAAAGAAAAATGAAAGGGGATAAAAATGAAAGCATGGATGGAATGCTCTTCATAAAATAGTGCAGCTGTTTCATTACTTTATTTTTGTTGTTGCCGTTTCTTTTTTAATTGGATGTCATTCCTACATTTTTTTTCCCTCTCCTGTCTCTCATCGTGTAGCTTCTTCTTCTAGTGCTGAAACCTCAAAATCTGTTTTAGCTTTCTACCAATGCGGTATAATCTAATTCTTTTACCCTTGTCATTTATTTTAGCTAGTTGACCCGTTGACTCGGAGAACACACAGATGTGATATCTGAAGTTAATATTCAACCAGCAAAAAGTAAAGAGAGACGAGAAATGAAACTTCCGATCACACATTTCGATTCTCCTCTATTAAAATGCGTCTCTTCTTTCGCGGCTCCAAGAAAAAAAAAAAAAAACTGCACGTAGGTAATACTGAAAACTGAATTTTGTCCCGAATGGATGTTCCAGTGATTCATCGCCGAAAATTGAGGCAATACACAAAGTTTCATAGGTTTTGGGAGCGTAGTCAAAAAGTGTTAGATGCCTGCTTGTTCACCTTCTTGCTCTGTTATAGTATGATATTATAACGTTTTTCTGTCCATCCAAAATCATTTTTCAGTGTTCTGTTTGTTTCTCTCGATTAGAGTTGGGACATTTCATTCAGGCTAAGAAAACTATCTTCAAAACCAAAGAAGACAAAGTCACCATACCAAACAGTTTCATTCATTCCGACACGGGCAGTATGTCCGATTCACCACTCCACCCACATCTTCAATGTACTATTTGATAATCCTCCTATCGATTAAACAGGGAACGGCCAAGTGGCAAGGCCAGAAATTCTTCCATCTCTTTTGATCTAATTTCGCGTACGAGACCAAATGATAGAAATTATTCATAACAATAATCCAGTAGTGGGGCAATAGCAGAAATGATTACTCTCCGCGGTATTCCAACCCGTGGAACAACGTGGCCACGTTTAATAAAACTCTCCACTGGACAGACCAGACCCGACGCAAATGAAAAGAGCCAACCCAAACAAAGTGGGGCTAGGCAAATACAGCGCTCTGTGAGGTCCAAGGCTAGATTCTCTGTCCAAGAAATTCGTATTTTATTATAATCGGCGGGGAAATTATGCGCCGAATAAAAGATTAGAACACCTGAGAGGACAGTGTGCGTCACGGATTAGTTGCTATTCGGTTTTTTTTTTCTTTTTCCTGGCTCTCCACCGTCTTTTCTGACACATCCCAGATTCTTGGCCGTCCAGGGGAGGGACTTGGACCAAATCATTTATATGATCTCCCCCCCCCCCCCCCCTTTTCCCTTTTTTTTTTTACTTTGGTACTTTTTTCAATTCCCGGTATAGAAAAAGGATATTTGATGCCGTGGTCTACTTTTCAATTAAAAATATCGCTTTAAAAAAGGAAAACTGGTGTTTCGAAACTACACTTTTTTTTTCCAATCATAAACCTGGGCTATAATATTTATGTTTTAAAAAATGTTCTCGCCTTTCAACATCTTGTAAGTAAAATTTTTGTAAGGCATAGCATGAGTAATTTTCTTTATTTGGCTATTCACTAGATTTAAAGAATCTATTTATGAGAGTATTATGAAACAAGAAGATGTCATATATCATTATCCATTATTCTTGGATGTCACATCAGAAAACATACTGAATATTCTGAAAAAGTTAAGTTTTTCGATCTCAACAAGCCGAATACTCGAGATCCACAGGACTGGACACCTGGTAGAACAAGGTCCATGTATTGTGACACCGTTAGCTCTTGTTTTGGACGGTCCATATCGCTGGAATGTCTAGGGTACACAATTTCTTGACCGTCATACAAGTCTATACATCCAAAGAGGGCATGACCCGGTAAGAAGATTACTAGTACAATGATTTCATCAAATTGCTACAAATACATTAGTGCACCTATCGCTTTTTCATTTGGGGTAAAGAGGCAGAAAGATTGGCAGAGAGTAAAATGTGACTGAAAAAAAATGTCACACTGATTCAAGCGCAGGAAGAGGGAGAGTTTATTCGAGATTCATATGAGAGTACAAGGCCGGTTTCTTTACATATTATTGACCAGTTGTGTACATGACACGTATTGTCTGACATGCCAGGCGAGAGTAAGAGAGGGTAGATCTGTATAGTGAATAAAGCGTGACAGACAATGAAAAGGGTTTGAGTTTAATCATTATCTGTATGAATAGAAAGACATGTACGTAGAGAGAAAGAAGAACGTGGGAGGGAAGTAGAGATCTACCTAGACCAACTAAAGGACTGCTCGAGCGAAAGACAGACAGGCAGGCACGCAGGCAGTCTGATAATCAGACAGATAGACAGACAGACTTACGGATGGACGGGTGGACGGACGGACAGATAGACAGACAGACAGATAGATAGATAGATAGATAGACAGATAGACAGACAGACAGACAAACAGACAGATAGATAGATAGACAGACAGATGGGTGGGTGGGTGGGGATGGATGGATGGATGGATAGATAGATAGATAGACAGATAGACAGACAGACAGACAGACAGACAGACAGACAGACAGACAGACAGACAGATAGATAGATAGATAGATAGATAGATAGATAGATAGATAGATAGATAGATAGATAGATAGATAGATAGATAGATAGATAGATAGATAGATAGATAGATATCCGCATTTATGCCTTCTCCCCTCCTCAAAATCCCCTGTAAAGAGCTGACTAGGCGGTGTTAGAACTCGGTGTTACACCTGAAGCTAGAATCCACCTTTTTGCTGAAGGCTTTGTACCACTTGCCATTTGGTACAGACGGGAATGTCATGGCCTTGTGTCAAAATGCCCATGAAACTAATAGGCAAACACTTGCATTCAGATGCCAGGGACATAGCTTTCCATGTGGGTGGATGCTACCAACAAAATTATCAAATCGGGTTTATGCTTACGGATGAATTGTCAGCTGACATGGATACAGAGCAGTTCGACAGTTTCTTGTTGGCATCGTGCTAAATACCATTTTGTTACATATCAAGGCATTTCGTTACATGAAATTTCCTCTCTTTTACTACGAATGCTGTGTTTTCTTCTTTGTATTACAAAATGCTACCGGTAATGACAATGTCATTCTAAAATTAAGGGGGGGGGGGGGGAGGAGGATCAAACGTGTGGAAAAAGTAATATATCATTTTAATAAAATGTTTGGCTTTTTTTTTTTCTTTTTTCTAGCTTTGCTGATGAAGTTCCACAATTCCACTAATATTCTGATTTCTGCGAGTTCAAATTTTGCTCAGGTTAGATCGATCTCGTTCATTAACTGGAACTGCAAACATGCCCATATACTAAAGATTTCGTAAATCAGTTTACTGATAGTGACTGAGACAATAAAAATGAAAAAATAATCAAAATTTAGTTTGATCACTTCCCCAAGAAAGCAACATTCGCCCTCCAAATTTTCAGTACATTTCAAAAGTAGACATTCTCTACCTGCTGAGACATGATTATGGTCAATACCTTTTTTGTGTGTGTAATGTATTGGGGCTTTTCATTTGGAGTGTTTACAAGTTTTAGATGACATAAATTATTTGCCTTGGAGATTGAGGATAGCTGGGAAGGGGAGGGGGTCGGATTTGTGTTCTCTCCATTCGTTTATAGTTGTGATCACCGCCTTGTTTGTTATTTGTGCTGTTTCCACATTGACAATCCAGATTTCAAGTGTATTTCCTGTCTTTAGGAGAAACACCCATTACTGTCTGCCAAACCCTAAAGACAGATGAATCGGAGGCAAAATCGGCGGATTTTCTATTCTCCCTACTGAAGATCCTACAAACCAGGCATAGGGTCGTCGGTGACCGCAGAGCAACTCGTCAAAGAAGAGCAAACATGACTTTTCATACTCTAGCAATCCGGCACAACGTCGGGCTATCTCGATCTCCTTTGCGACATCCCAAGATTGGCAAGCAAACTTCCATCAAATCCAAAGACCAAAGAGGGACATTTTAAGAAGCACGCCGACCTGAAATCGTGAGGCTTTAGTCGGAATGTCTGTGCATACACCATTTGTCTAAGAGAAGTAAATAGTGGAGATGTCCGCCAAATTGTCACATGAACAGGAGTGGCGAGATTTCAGGCCCTCCGGGGGTTACCACCTCAAGATGTTCTTATGCAGTCGCTGAACCCGGCCTTGTTCGCTACTCAATAGGGTTGACATTTAAAGGGATCATCATTTTTGGAGACGTTTGGCCTTTTATAATCTGCGGGGAAACCACCTTTGGGCTGTGTAACACGGGGTAATAAATTTATCACTTCATCAACGTGTCTTGCTCAGAGCAGTCCCGAGTCTAAAATGTCAGTAATGGCTCTCTAACTGCGAATTGTATTAACATGTCAATGTGTCCACATGTGTGTGTGTTTGTTTTCTGTGTTTGTCTGGATACTAAAATGTATACTGAGATAGTATGTTCGTGTATTGATATATCTTGTAGGTGGAGCGTTAACATGCATCGTAATATTCCTTTTATTTAATGTGGACTTTTCACCTTTTTGTTTCTTTATGCACCACGATCTTGTAAATACAGAAGAAAAAAAGAGGGTTTCCATGCACACAGAAAAACATATTGAATACATCTGAACATGTGGATATTCTTATTACAGGTAAACAGAAAAGAACCATAATCATCCCTCATAAAGTGATTGTATTATCAACATTCTATTCCATTCACACTGGGAGAGAATCTCAATTACGTTTACCTTTATTCAATATTATCTATTAATGAGAAACTATTTATCATCATAAAATGCTATGATTGTTGCTGTTATTACTTTTTTTGCACAATTATAATAATAATAATAATAATAAATGGCATTTATATAGCGCTTAACCCTGTTCCACAGGCTCTAAGCGCTTTACAGAACTTATTTACTACTTTACAAACGCATTCACTCCCACATTCTAATTGTACATAATATGCAGACAATCTCATGTCAACCACAGAGCAGAATGGAGCTGCCTGCGAGGCGCAAAACACACTGCACTGCTTCTTTCTCTCTCGCTGTCTCACTCACTCTCTCTCTCTATCTTGGAGCAAATTGTAACGAAGCCTGTTAGGCGCAGATCACAATTCACAACAGTTCACAACTCACAGCAGTTCACAACTCACATCAGTTTACAACTCACATAATATTTGAAAATTTATTAATAACAATATATATTTAATAATGAATAATAATAAATTTTTGTTGTTGCTGGTGGGGGAGGGGGGATGATATGGATAAATCTTAATCCAATTATCATCGCCACTGTCATCAGTTTTGTGTGTGTGTGTGTGTGTGTATGTTTTGTTGTTATTGTTGTTTTGTCATTTTCATGACCATTAACATAGACATGTTTCTGGTATGAGAGCCTGAGAAAAGCATGACAAATACCACCTGTGCTACTGGCAGTTGGACCTAAAAGTACTGACCCTTAAATAAAAATTAACATGAAAATATACAATAAACAGGTAGAGACAATATATAAAATTCTGAAAAACACATGAAATAGGCTAGTCGTTCAGAAGAATGCTCAATGGAAAGAAATATGAGCGAAATCAAATATGAAAAAAAAAAAAAAAGACAAAAAAATGTCTGAGTAGGAAAGACCAAAAAAAAAAAAAATGTGAGGGTGTGAAACTAAGGAAAGAATGAAAGACACTTTAAATAAGGAAATAGAAAACAAGATTTACTAAATTCTACTCGAGCGTCATTCACTATCTGGCCAGTGAATTAAATAGGGAATCTGCCAATGAGATATGACTATGCCATTACAAAATATACCATAATCCTATTGCTGACATGAAGAAGAGCCACGGGTTAGAGAGCAAGATCGTGCCATTGTGCAAGACTGTCTATGGACCCTGCAGCGACCACACAAAGGTAACCCCTCGGACCAGAGCCCTTGACCAAAGAACCCTGACAGTGAAGCGGACCTGCCACTCTCCGGCCATCGTTATCCAGACAATAGCAGTGTGAAAATGATCGCTCAATCGCCCTAATTTGCTTTTTTAAATATCAAACGAGCCTTACAAATGAGAGTCCTCGGTGGTCAGTAATGACCGCAATTTTACAATTCGCGGACTGACCCTTGTTCACGGTATTCTCTCTGCTGACCGAACCAAGTTCGCCACAGTAACATTCTGAAGAATAGCCAATTGCTTACTTCGCGACTCGGTGTCTATCACCTCCAACTTGATGGTCGTGAAATCTTTGAGCTTATTGTTCAGTTTTCTGTACCTGAACTCACCCGAGTACGTTACATTATCCTCTTTGGGGCGTAAATGTCGCAATTCTGATATAAAGTATGTACTGACGTCCTTTCAACGAAAGGTGCACATCAAAGCGTTCGGCGAATTTTCGGGCATTTGAGAGTTTCCTCGCCTATCGTCAAGTTACAATGCAGAGATAGTGAGGTATGAATGGAAGATTGACTGGTGTCAATGCTAACTATGAAATTGTCATCACAACTACTATTTCAGTGGTTATTTGCTAATATTATGGTTAAAGTAAACAGTGGGTGGGTACAGCACTGGGCCTGAACAAGCTCGGGAAGTGATAACAGCTGAGGACTCGCAAATTGCAGAGCAATGTCGTACATAGACAAATGATAATGACTTGGGAAAAAAAAGATTTCCCATGATAATGGTTTGTCTGAGGCAGTTGGTAAAAAGTGACCCGTTCCTTGGGTGTTTATTGTTCAATTGAAATGTGATATTATAATTCTTCATTAATTTCAATATCTATCAAAATAATTGCAGTTTGTTTTAGTTTGCAGACTTAGATCATGATCTTGTTCACGGCATCAGGTTCGTGAAAGTAAAACTTTTCGCTCAATTCCCCATTATTTTGGTGTTGTTTTTTTTAGCACATGGGTGGGTGGATAGATGGATGGATGGATGGACAGACGGACGGACAGGCGGTCTGGCGGGTGGACGGGATGGATGGATGGATGGATGGATGGATGGATGGATGGATGGATGGATGGATGGATGGATGGATGGAAGGATGGATGGATGGATGGATGGATGGATGGATGGAAGGACGGATGGATGGATAGATGTATGGGTGGATGGATGGATGGGCTGACGGACGGATGAATGAGAGCATGAACAATAATAATGAAAGGCAACAGTGTTCATATAAGTGAGGGAATATTACAAACTACCCTATTTAACTCTTTCATCTT
>OZ007567.1:18498508-18523508 GCA_963931925.1 Onchidella celtica
TCATTGATTCTATAATTATATTCTTTCAGCTCCACAATCCTTTCCAGTATTCCTTCATTCACTTCTTCATTCACTAAGCTTGTATCGCTGTGTCTATTTTCACTACAGAGTGCAAAGAGTTATCGAAAAATAACGAAATAATAATAATAATAATTATTATTATAATAATAATATTATCATCATCATTATCATAGTTATTATTATTTACATCTATTATTATTACTACTATCATTATTATCATGATGATTACTATTATGACAACAAACAACAATGATCTTAACCATACTAATAATAGTAATGATAACAGTACAATACGGAGTGTCTATTTTCACTACAATATGCCAGAATAGTCGCACCCAAGCTTGTATGTACATAAATTTCTAGTAAGATAAACGAAAGGTGGTAGAGATTTGTCATGTGGTCTCGCAGCTCTCCCCAGACACATATGGATTTAATCTACATGATGGTGAACGACGTTATTGCTCTGTCAGACGGAGCAGTATCAAAATACTACAGCAGGCCAGTTCCATGCCGGGCGGTCCAGTTCTGTCTTGCATTTGTGTACAATTCTGACGTGTCATGGAAAAAAACTGTATCAGCAAAAAAAACAAAAAAAAACGAAAAGTTTAGAGGAGATTGAAAAAAAAAAACATTTTCTGTCACGCCCCGATCGTTTTATACTTTGGTAAATTTCCATTCTGTGACGACCGAGTGAAAGTACTAGTGGTGAGACAGTTTATCTTGAGAGGCAGATAGAACACATTCAGTCAATAAAATTTATAAAGTGAATTTAACCTAGTTTTGCCCATACGGTCTTTTCTCTAAAAACGGCAGAATTAAACACACTTCCTTTGGGCGTGCTGCGGTCCACAATGTTGAAAGGCTCAAGATATTATATTTCACTAACTTTGGCCAACTGAATGTACTTGCACATTGTAACTTTTCAGCAATTCTGTGGGACAATTTTGTATCACACTGTTCGCTGGTTGCTAGGGACGCTGTAAAACAGAACCCATTATTCTTTTTCATGACCGCATCCGTTCTTAGTTTCACATGAAAACGGGCAAAAAGGAGTCTGTTGTTGTTGCTGTTGTTGTTGTTTCTACGTCTATTCCGTTTCATCGGCGTGTAAATTTGTTGGCCCTGTTCCACTAATGGCAGTTTTCTCTTGAGGGTTAAAAAGTACGAAGACAGTACATGTATTACAATGTTCATCGGTAAAAATTCAATGATTATAAAGGTATGTCTCACATAATGTTCATCTGTAACTGGTGTCTCAGACAATGTGGAAGAAAAAGGAGAAGAAGAAAAAGTAAGGGTAAAACCTTTTTCCACTCTGGGTACCAACAAACAAACAAAATTCAGTCGAGATATCGACAGGATAACGCGACCCGAGTTCTTGTTTGTTCCAACTTCACTTTTTGCACGACTGAGAAATTCGACGTTAAACGTTTGCGGCTTTAGTATTTTCATAAGGAGTTAGAATAAATCCGAACTGTGAAACAGCTTGATAAGTGGCATATTTTAAATGATTGCCGGCGTGAGCATTGCTATACAGCTTCTACATACTAAAAGATCTCAAGTTTTTTCCGAAAATGGAGATAGAACAAAGAAGAACTAAGATTGTCACAAATCCCAGACTGGGAGATGTAATAAGTTATGACAGGACAACAATCACGAACAAACAAGTTAACACTTAACAGAACAATCCATCAGACTCACACATTTATTAAACATAATTATACATATAATAGCGCAATTACATATATTATATTATTGAATGACTGCCGTACAACGGCCTTATTCTCACACACACGCTCCCTCGGATCCACAATCCGGTAGTTACTCCTAAAGGCACTTCGGCCTCAGCCTCTCCCCTCAGGGTCTTAATAGTACATTAATAAGTTACTGGCACCGCAGTCTCTCAATATCCCCTTCCTACTGTCATACCCCTTAACACTCCCCTAGCACCTCCGCAGGGCAATAACACATTATTATTTCCATAGCCATCAACATGGCAACAACATAGTATCAGTTCACTAGCCTATCAACATGGCAACAATATAGTCTCTCATTCACTCTCATATCTACGTCCCTGTCCGTGGCCTGACTGCCACGACTTTATGTGCCTCTACTGTCCTGCACTGACAGCCTCACTTCTGGCCTATGTGTGGCCTCCGGCCCTATGCTGGCCTATCCCCTGTGCTCATCGAGGTGGCTCTGCGGCCCGTCCCCGACACCTGTCATAACTGGAAAGACTCTTCCACTAGTCTTCTCGACTGCTCACTTTATGTCCGCCCGATAGGCTTTTATTCACAGGTCCGATCCCTAGGACCTTCTAACTTGCAGTGATAGTTATACAGCGCTTTCGCCTCCTTCAGACCCCCCACTCATGACATGCACGACTTTCTCACTTGTCTCCGTGCGTTAATTTTACTCTCCTCTCCCCCCGTAATTATTAACTATCGCTCACTCCACTCGTGACATCATCCCCCACCCCAAAAAAATTAATGCAATTAATTTCAAATCGCATCAAGATGACTGTCAACGAGTGAGCCTGAGCAATACCCACATTAAAGATGACCTACCAGTTCCCCTAGTATATAGAATACCGAAATCAGGGGAAAATATGGGGATCAATATGGTCTGAAATATGCATATATGTGTCACCTCATGAATAGCTAACTAAACACAATATCTAATACAGAATCAAAAACCATTCAACCTATCAACCATTCTTCATATCATATATTTTATAATGTCAATATTTTAAAGTCGACTCATTCACACAGATCCTGTCAATGTTCCTGTCCTCCGATGTATAAGCTCCTGAAATCTTCCCCTAGGCTCGACTAAGGTAGTCGGCGATATGATTGCTGGTTCCTGGAATTGGTTGAATAACGAAGGTGTACGGCTGTAAAGCCAATGCCCATCTAGACAAGCGTGGGCTGGACGAACGATTCTTCGACAAAAATGTCAGTGGCTTGTGGTCTGTCTGGATACAAAATTCTCGTCCCATGAGATAACGTCCTAGTTTCTGGACGGACCAGACAATGGCAAGACACTCACGCTCTATCACAGAATACTTTCTTTCTCTCTGCAATAACTTCCTACTGACATAACATACAGGATGGAGACATTCGTTCTTCTCCTGTAGAAGACAAGCGCCGACACCAGAGTCCGACGCATCCGTTCTGAGGATAAAATTAGATCGAAAATCGGGTAATATCAGAATGGGTGACGATGATAATGCTGTCACCAAATTATCAAATGCTGTCTGACATTCAGACGTCCACTGGACCTTATCGGGTTGTCCCTTCTTAGTAAGGTCAGTAAGAGAAGATGACAAGGAGGAAAAATTTGGAATGAACTTTCTGTAATAATTTAAAATTCCCACTAAGCTTCTGACTTGTTTCTTTGTTTTTGGGATTTGCAACCCTACTAACTTGTCAATTTTTGTTTCTTCAGGTCTCTGAACACCTCTACCCACAATATGTCCTAAGAATATTATCTCTGGACATGCCAAATCCATCTTTGCGGGTTTAGCAGTTAACCCAAAATGACGTAATCGTTGAAAAATTACTGTTAGTGTCTGAATATGATCAGACCATGTCGACGTATGGCATGCTATATCATCAAAGAATGACACGACATTAGGTATGTCCTTCAACACTAATCTCATTAATCGTGCAAACGTCGCTGGTGCGTTTACCAACCCAAATGGCATGACCTTAAATTGGAATAATCCAATGGGCGTTTGGAACGCCGTGTATTGTTTAGACTCCTCAGTAAGCGGGATTTCCCAATACCCTTTCGTCAAATCTATCTTGGAAAACCACGTGGACCCGGCCAATGAAGCTATTAATTCCTCCTGAAACGGAATAGGCTCCCTATCGCCTACCGTAATAGTGTTCAATCTTCGAAAATCAATACAGAACCGCACCGATCCATCAAGTTTCTTCACGAGGACGATGGGTGATGAATACGGCGATGTTGATGGTTCTATCACATCTAACTTCAACATCGACTCAACTTCCTTTATGACTCTATCTCTCGAAGAAAAAGGCAACGGATACGGTCTAAGAAATACTGGCTTATCCGAAGTCAACTTTATTTGGTGCTGGATCGCCGTAGTGCGACCCGGCAAATCCGTAACAACATCCGGAAATGACGCTAACAGGGTCTCAAGTTCCCTACTCCTTGAACTCGTAAGGTCAGGGTTAATTTTTACGTCCCTGTAACCTTGTGTCGGAGTTAACTCCGGCAATTGAATTTGTAACTCCTCCTGCGCCTCGGTGTCGCTTACGTCACAGTCCAACTGGTCTACGACCCCCGTACAAGCAATAGAGAAGACAGTCTCCTCTGGTCTTGTCTGTGCACACAGATACTGTGGTCTCTCATAAAATCTCTGTAGCATGTTAACATGGAAAACCTTACTCGCTCCATCAATGTGGATAGCGTAATCTACCTTTGAAACAACTCGCTCAATAACATAAGGGCCTTTCCATGTCATCAATAACTTATTATGGTCCGTAGGTAACAACAGCAGAACCTTGTCTCCTGGCTTAAAAATTCTCAGTTTGGACCCTCTATCTTTATAGTCTTTTGCTCTTTTCGAAGCGATACTAGACGCTTCTTCTGCTATAGTGCGCGCTGCAGATAGTCTTTCTCTTAAATCAACAAGGTCTATCGAAACCTTTTTAAACGGTTCCGAAACCGTGGGGATCTTTTGAAGAGGAGCCTGGGGTGTACGACCCTTATGCGTCGTCTTTTGGCACGCACTGCACGTCTTACAATATAGCCGTACATCTCTGTATACTGACGGCCAATAAAAATCTTTCAGAACCCTTTGCTTGGTTCCCGCACTTCCCATATGACCCGCTAATGGGACATCATGGGCCAGACGCAATACTGTAGTAATCAACGATCGTGGCACGACGACCTGCTTTTGAACGGAAGCCACTGTGACGTACATACGGAACAGAATGCCCCCCTGAACAAAAAAAGAAGATGACCCGTTCTTATATCTCCTCGTTTTCTCGGTTCGCGCTTCCCCAAAACATGGGTTTAATGATGGGTCCTCCCTTTGTAATCTCGCCAAGCGCTCCGGCGTGATGTCTAGGTTGACCGCTGGCGTAGCCAAAGGTCTAATCTTATCTTTATCGGCTACCCGTCGGCGTGTTTCGACCGCGGCGCAAAAGTCAATACCTTTTGATTGCGACCATGCTTGCACGTTCTCATCGGAAGGGGAAACTACCCGTGATACATTCCCAATGATGAGCTGGGCGCCTGGAAAACAACCAACGACTGCTTCGACTTCCCCGCTAAGGAAAGGTGTATCTATCATTATTTTTGCCATGGGTAATTTCTCAATGGCCCCCGAAAATTGGATGCACGGGACAGTCTCACCTGTAAGCTGTGAATCCCGAATGCAGTCTCTATGCACTCCCACAACGGTAGATCCTGTATCTCGTAAAACCGAGACCGGTTCGTCCCCAACAAACCCCGGATAAACCCTAAGACCACCTCCTGTATGACATGAATTTATAACGGGGATCTTTCTCCCACAAGGTAAAACACCGGAAGATAATAACTTCTCACAACTGGGACACTTAGAATACTGTCCGCCTCCGTTGTCCGATGTAACACACGCAGCCGCATGATGAAATTTATTTGGGGAGCATGGACTGGAGCTACTGTCCACGTTCGCCGCTATCCTACCTGCAGGGCAGTTCACGCTGATGTGATCCGCTCTACCGCAGTTCCAACACTTCGCGGCCCTACACTCGCGTGAAAAGTGACCCACGCGTCCGCAAGTCCAACACTCCGCTCCCTGTGCTGCTCTAGGCCTGGGTCCCCGTGACCCATCGCGACCGGAACTAGAGTCCCTATGCCGTCGGTCATCGGCAAAGGTCACAATTCGCCCCCGGCCATTACCGCGACCTAGCCCTCCTGCTCGGTCAAACTTACCGGATCCATATGCCGGTGATTGGTGATAGCCCCTACGCTGCCCCTGGGCTTGCCCGCTATAGGCACCACGCTGACGCGACCTGTCCCCAAGTCCTGCCGGCGACCCCTCGACAACGGCGACGTACCCAGCATCTTGGACGTACGCCCTGGCGACTGGTTTGGACGGATGCGCCGTACGGTATGCCTCCGCCAACTTAGACGCCTCCTGCACCGTCGCGGGTTCGTTCTCTTTCAGGAAAGCCACCAGATCTTTGTGGCACGACGCGTACAGCTGGTCACGGATCATTAAGTCTTTCAGTTTAGCGAAATCCGTGCCCACATGCGCCAGGTCTACCCAGTTCGCGAAATACTCCGTTAGTCTCGCGACGAAGGCAGCAAAGTCCTCCCTGGTGTCTGCACGTGCTCGCCTAAACTGCTCCCGGAAATATTCCTCGGTACGCGCAAATCGGCGAAGCAGCAAAGCCTTCAGCTTATCGTAGTCTTGCACGTCTTCGCGCTGTAGCTCTTTAAAGTAGGTTAACGCTCGCCCCTGCAATAGCGATGCCAGGTACGTGGCCCATAATTCCTTATTTTCCCCCCCATTGCAATTGTGCGTTCAGCTCGAACCTGTAAAGGAAGGCGTCTATGTCGTCCTTCCGGTCGTCGAACGTAGGGAGCTTAATCCTAACGCCACCTTTATTGTGTACCTGCCGCTCAACTGTTTCTGTTGGTGCATTCTTTTTGATTTCCAACTCGGCGATCTTCACTTGCGCCTCTATCTCCTTTAACCTTATCTCCCTTTCCTGCTCCCTATCCTGTCTCTCCTGTCGCTGAGCTTCTAACTCCTTTAACTTAAACTCCCTTTCCTGTTGCTGAGCCTCTAACTCCTTCAACTTAAACTCTCTTTCCTCTTCCTTATCCTTAGCCTCTCTCTCCTGTTGCTGAGCCTTAGCCTCTCTTTCCTCTTCTCTCTGTCGCTCTTGAGCCTCTTTTTCTCGCTCTCTATCCTTAGCACGCTCATCGCGCAAATCCGCCTGCTGTTCTTTAATCCAGCCGCGTAGCTCCTCTCCCTCCAGGCCAAGTTCCTTACCCAACTTCATTAGTTGTTGGAGTTCCGCCATTTCACAGATTTATGGTTATGGTATGTATTTAAAAAAACGGCTAACCTGTCGGTATGATAACTAACGACACGACCAGAGACCTGAGATCACACCAGATATAACAATACCCAATTCAGAATACAATTCAGAAATTTACCTTTACAGCAAAACTAATTCTACATCTACAAAATGCATGCACTATTAATTATAAAAGAAAATAGAAACGACAAGAATGAAGAAATACAGTAGAAGGACCACAAGTACGTCAAGGACAACGAACCAGACTAGGACAAAGCTTCTACAAAAAAAAACTATAATGGAAAAAAAAATGCAACCTACTACGCCGATTACACAACAAGGTACGAACAAGAACAGAGTCTGAAAAAAAAGAACGTATCTACAGAAAGGTAGAAGAGGGACAAGAGAAACGTCTTCCTAAAACAACGAGGAAGATAGAACGCTACAATCTAAACAAAAATACAGGTCCCTACAGAACTGGTCACTGTGATGAACGAAGTTCCAAAGTTTACCACACCTTTTTAAAAGGATAAACTAAGTTCAACACAGCAAACCCGCGCCACCGCCCGTATAATCGATTACAACGAAAACAAAAACAGCAAAAACAGGGAAAAAGACAGATTAAAGGAACAGCCCACAATCCAGGGCACAAAACTTTGACTTTCACTTAACTTTCAAAATTTTGAGTAAAACTCCTCCCTTTAATCGGAGCTCTGGCTGCTCGTCTCCTCAGGCTGCACGCACACACTCTGGAAAGTTTAAATACAAATTAATACCTACTCATAGCAATACATGCATCAATATACATTCATTATTATACATAAATCCTATCATGAAATGTCCATTCATCCAACGGACAAGACAGCACAATTACCTACTAACTAACTACAACTAAATATTACGAAAATGGACGAGTCACAATGGACGAGCCCCCAATGTCACAAATCCCAGACTGGGAGATGTAATAAGTTATGACAGGACAACAATCACGAACAAACAAGTTAACACTTAACAGAACAATCCATCAGACTCACACATTTATTAAACATAATTATACATATAATAGCGCAATTACATATATTATATTATTGAATGACTGCCGTACAACGGCCTTATTCTCACACACACGCTCCCTCGGATCCACAATCCGGTAGTTACTCCTAAAGGCACTTCGGCCTCAGCCTCTCCCCTCAGGGTCTTAATAGTACATTAATAAGTTACTGGCACCGCAGTCTCTCAATATCCCCTTCCTACTGTCATACCCCTTAACACTCCCCTAGCACCTCCGCAGGGCAATAACACATTATTATTTCCATAGCCATCAACATGGCAACAACATAGTATCAGTTCACTAGCCTATCAACATGGCAACAATATAGTCTCTCATTCACTCTCATATCTACGTCCCTGTCCGTGGCCTGACTGCCACGACTTTATGTGCCTCTACTGTCCTGCACTGACAGCCTCACTTCTGGCCTATGTGTGGCCTCCGGCCCTATGCTGGCCTATCCCCTGTGCTCATCGAGGTGGCTCTGCGGCCCGTCCCCGACACCTGTCATAACTGGAAAGACTCTTCCACTAGTCTTCTCGACTGCTCACTTTATGTCCGCCCGATAGGCTTTTATTCACAGGTCCGATCCCTAGGACCTTCTAACTTGCAGTGATAGTTATACAGCGCTTTCGCCTCCTTCAGACCCCCCACTCATGACATGCACGACTTTCTCACTTGTCTCCGTGCGTTAATTTTACTCTCCTCTCCCCCCGTAATTATTAACTATCGCTCACTCCACTCGTGACAAAGATCAGGCTATGTGGAATGTACCCCATTGGTTTATAAATTCGTCCATGCCGTCATTTATATTTTTATTCACTTATTTAAAAAAATACATCTGTTGATTCATATATTTTTATCTACATATTTAATCGTTCATTTCCCTATTTATATTTACAGCAATATTGTTAATATCATAGCCTAGGCTGACTGTCATTAAGTTGTTAAAGTGTGTTAAGTTTTGCAATAGTTAGCGGGAAAGAATTGGTCTTAAAGAAAGCCTGCAGAGCATGCATCATAATATAATATGAAAAATCCTTTTATATAAAATGAACAGTTTGCTCCATCCCATCATCTAAAGAATCATCTCTGAAAGCCTGACGATCAGTTTTTAAACCGAGAACCATCTTTTGTACTTTTCGCTGGAAAAGTTTAAACAGACAGCAATTTAAAATTCTCATTCATTGAATTCTACGACTGCTTTATTCTTCAGAATAAAACACGTTGAAACAGGCTGTATTTTAATCGTCCAAACACCCAATCAATCATCAAGTCCACGTTTATAGATGCTGCGAAGACAATAGATCCATTTAAACAGTTGAAATAATGAGACATCTCAAGACACCATAAAGACCCGCAGACAATACACCTATTGGATGATCGTAGTTTGTGTGCTTGGGGGCTATTGAAAGGCTGTTTAAGGGTGTTGATATCTACCCTGCACCCGATCCAATATTAATGGATGAAGCCCATCCGAATAGTTCAACCTGATCAAATCTACACGTCCATGCCACAAAAGAAACAGCGTAACCGCTAGGGATCCCATTAAAAATTAAGACGATCACACGCGATAACTATTGTGGAGCTTGCCAGAATCAAATACGCAAGTGCGGCCAACAGACGGGCTTGCATCAATAATTTGCCACATTCGTTTGTTCAATCAGTCCGCTAATTTAATGTCCTCGACGGTCACAATGGGTAAAGACAGTGCAAGATTAGGATTAAAGTTTAATCGTCATTTGGCACAGTAAAACAAAGATAAGATGATTTTGTCCAAGTGTGCCGTCTCTTTTCAGATCCGTTTATTGATTCTGAACAAAATCAATAGACCACTGTTGATGCACAATGTCTAAACCCTTGGGTGAACAACTGCACGGAGGACGGCTATCAGTGAAGATAATTACTTCCTATCAAAACAGAGAACACTTTTGTCAACAGTGAGGTGTCTTTAGTATAATCAGTTTGAAACTTCGTGTCTTATCTTTCTTCTTCACCTGCAGAGTGAATCGTGTGAACCATAATTTGTTTAAATTTATTTATTTTTACACCATTGTCATTTTAAAAAATTCAGTTTGGTTTTAATTGTGGGTTTTTGTTGTTGTTGTTGTTGTTTTTCATTGTTTTTCCACTCTTTATTATTATTGTTATTGTCATCGCTTTTTCTTTCCCCCCACCATTTTGACAGAATGCATGAAAAAGCCCCAGCTCCTAAGCAACAGAGAATGAAGTCTGAAAGTCTAAATTGTCATTTCTTAAATCAGCGTTCGATCCTAGACCGCTGCCCACACCAACTAGATTGTCATCGGGAGTTGATCTAGGTCACCGTGTGATTTCTGAAGAGATGGCCTGTTAAGCCTTTCCTCAGATAACTACACTCCCTGATTTCCAAATGCATTAACGAACGCCTGTCTAATTCTTCTTCTTCTTCTTCTTCTTTAAAGTCTTACCCATTGTTTGGTTTCCCGCGCCGAAAGTTCACTGTAAATAATTTTGCATTGTTTCTACTGGAGATATCCAAATTTCAGAGTTGCAGACAAGCTTTGCTTATAATATGTAGTGATAGCCTAATCTCTGTTTCTCAAAAAAAAATTCAAAACGCTGTTACTCACAAAGACACAATAAATGCCGACATTTATTCACTTTCTTCCACGTGAAAATTCCGTATCTGACAGCAGAGTATTTAAAAAATAATAATAATAAACGTAACGTTTGCAGGATGTCACATCAGGTTATTTTTGAGGTGGGAGTGAAAAGGGTGACGACGATAGCTGAAAGACAGAGAGATATAAAGATGGAATGAAAAAAAAAAATACAAGAGCCTGACCCGGAAGACGGAGACAGACAACATTTGGTACCGTAACGTAATCAGGACAGTACTGAATGCAGTCAAGGAACCCCTTCTCAAACCGTTCTCACACGATCAATAGGGGGAGGCGTGGGTTACCAGCGCAACAACCCTCACGAGGAGCCCTACTAGCGCGTGTGCCGACCGGCAACAGATAAATTATGCATCTTGCAAAAGCTGGTATTATTTGGTACATTTTATGAACAAATTAATCATAATGATTTTGGTAGATGTGGAAGAGCCGACGTTGCCATCGTCTGAGGGAATCATTCCTCATCATTCTCATTTATTGGAATAAAGTTCTTTATTATCGAAGAAGAAAAAATGCAGTTATTCATTGTACCAACATAGTAACGAATACACTGTGTCTTATAGAAAATTGCATCACTGAATTCTGGTGGCATACAGGAAAACGAGGCCTTATTCAACCGTATCTCTTCAGGCTGTGGCAAGTTTATCTCCACGCGTTTAAACGAGCTTATCATAATAATAATAATGAAAATAATTTATGTAGCACCCAATCCTAAAAACTGCTTTAGGCGCTTTACAAAAAGTCTTGGCTATTATAGTTGAATATTTGGCTTGGAACATACATTCTGAATTATTTATTTTATCTTTTTTTTTTTTTTTTAATTTTGAGGTAAATCTCTTATGGGCATTTCCCTCTTAATAAGACCGCGGTGACACACGGGCATCCCCTAGCGTTGTTTTCTAAAGCTGAAGAGAAAAATCATTATTTTGTCTAATATGGTAAGACAATTGCTTGGTAAAGCGATATGCAAAACAAACAAAAAAAGATAAAAAAGGAAAACAAATTAATTTAATTACATCTTCGCAGCGAGTGTCTATTTCATTGCACTAAGCACAAAGAGCTATCAGAAACTGAGGCAATGACTTTCATACAACAATCATGACACAAACAAATATAATCCAATATGAACCTCGTGACAAGTTTTAGGGAGTCAAGCCAAAAAGAAATAAATTTCTTATCCTGACTCAGGACCAAACATTCTGATCCAAATTAACTTCACATTAATGAAAATTAAAACTGAATATTGAAAGATCAGCTACTCAAACCTTCGGTTGTCAGCATTTGTGCATTTGATAAGCTAAAATTTATACTGTCCTTTTTATTATTATTTTTTTAATTGTTAATTTGAATCTGAGTATGACATGCGTTCGTGTCATAAATTTAAAGGCACTTTATAATACATTAAACTTTCTGCACCAAACTCAACTTCAGCAAGTAAGGCATTGTGTAGGGCAAATGCCATCTATGGAATATTTTCACCAAATGACAAAGAAGAAGAAAGGGTATAAACAATTTTTTTTTAAAAAGAGGTGCAAATCGCGACATTCCTTCTTGTTTGCCCTGACTCCATTCTCTGAAAAGTGGAGATCTTTTAGTATGTGGAAGAGGTACAGTAAGTGCCTACACTTTGACTTGTTTAAAATGGGTTGTGACACTTATCAAGCTGTTTCACAGTTCCCATTTATTCTGACTTCTTATCATAATCCTAAAGCTGCAAATGTTTAACGCCGAATGTCTCAATAGATTATTGTGCAAAAAGCGGAGCTGGAACAAACAAGAACCAAAGTCGCCAAATTGCCTATGGCAGTGAGACTATTCAAATTTCAAAGATCTCGATACCTGCACTCAATGGAAATACCAAGTATCATCAGACCGACTAGCAATAAACCAGTTCTCCTCTCACCGGCCATTCAATCAGTCTACAGTTAGTAGTCTATTACTCGTTGATTTAATCGATGAAAAATTAAATCAGTAATTAACTGAATTTTCAGAAAAATTTTATAAAACCTGCAGAAAATTTGTGGGGTCACAAAAAAGGCTTGAGGCAAAGTCAAAGTGTATGTGGCAAAAAGAAAAACTAGTATGTAGCAAAGCCTGTTACATTTCTTCTCCAGATGAAGGCTAATATACCGAAACCCTGATTCGTCTTCCCTTTTCCTGTGTGTTTGATTGTATCGTTTCTGTATTATTTCTTATGCAAGGTTTTGCTACATACAACTTTTCCTATTTGCCATATTTTGACTTTTAGAAAAACAGTCCGCCATGAAACTGTTCATGAATCCGGTCAGTGGTTGGAAAAAGGAAAATGGCTCACAATAGGTTAGTAAATCAGTTTATCAATTTTATCATCTCTTTAGGCAAATAAAAAAAAAAAATAGAAAAAAGGATGACGTGGCTTTTAATCACTGACAGTCATACCGGACAGACACACGAAGACTGAATAATCATTCTCCTAGACAAGTCTGTCTGTATTCTACAAACTGTAAGAGAAATCTGATATTTTTACAGTGTTAAAAAAATGGTTCGTATCATATCCATTGTTCACATGCACAGCCGGGCAATGAACTGGAAGATGAGCGTTCACTCCAAGTTCATTTCAAGTTCACTTGTTGTTGTTTACAGCGAAAATCACAAAAGAAGAAAAGGGAAGGATTTTTTTTTAAAAAACTGACTAGTAAAGGAAAACAAATGAGAAGGGGCGTTGTGACATACATAGCTAAAGGGAGAGGTGAGAGACAGAGAGAGAGAAAAAAGGGAGCACGGTGACGCGAAGTGATCGCCTCTCATGCCGAATGTGCCGGGTTCGATACCTGGTCGGTGCAGGCATGTTGGAATTTTTTTCCGGGGAAAAAAAAATTCCTGTCCCTAATCCTATGGTAGGAAGAGTCGAGCGCCTAGTCTTCTGGGATAAGGACGAAAAACTCGGAGGAGCCGTGTGCATGTTGCGCACGTTAAAGATACCTTGGCGGTTAAAAGTCGAGAAAAGCAGGCCGAAGCAGGCCGAACAAGGCCGGCTGCCCGGGCAAAATTCTAGAAAAATTAATCGCTACCACAAAAACACACAGAAACAAGAAGAAGAAAAATAAAAAGAAGAAAAAGTGTGGTGTAAATGCCTAAGGCAGCGAAACCTCCTAAAATAAAGATCTAAACAGAGAGAGAAAGAGAGAGAGAGAGAGAGAGGGAAAGAGAGAAAGACCAGCAGACAGATAGACGAACGGACGGACGGACGGGCAGACAAGCAGAGGGAAAGAATAAACATATAATATACAGACCTTCTTACAACAGGCAATAATTTCATTGTCTTATTTTCTATACTTCCCACGAAAACTTTATTCTTAGCTTTGACTCGGGAGCTGGAATGGATCGCTTTGCTTGTTGTTTTCAGTGTTGTTATTGCTCTGTGTGTGTGTGTGTGTGTGTATGTGCGTGCGTGTGTGTGTGTATGTGTGTGTGTATGTGTGTGTGTGTATGTGTGTGTGTGTATGTGTGTGTGTGTATGTGTGTGTGTATGTGTGTGTATGTGTGTGTGTGTGTGTGTATGTGTGTGTATGTGCGTGCGTGTGTGTGTATGTGTGTGTGTATGTGTGTGTATGTGTGTGTGTGTGTATGTGTGTGTGTGTGTGTGTGTATGTGCGTGCGTGTGTGTGTGTGTATGTGTGTGTGTATGTGTGTGTGTGTATGTGTGTGTGTGTATGTGAGTGTGTATGTGTGTGTGTATGTGTGTGTATGTGTGTGTGTGTATGTGTGTGTGTGTATGTGTGTGTGTATGTGTGTGTGTATGTGTGTGTGTGTATGTGTGTGTGTGTATGTGTGTGTGTGCGTGTGTGTGTGTGTGCGTGTGTGCGTGTGTGTGTTATTTCACAAACCTAGCAGATACAACAGGGAGGATCAGGGCTTGGTTCTCTTTAAGTACAACCCTCCCCCTCTGCCCGGCCCTCACCTCCTCTTTTTACTATTTGACCTTCTCACATCTCATTTTTGTCCTTGTTTCTTTATTTTTTTAATTTTATTAATTATTATTATTAATTTTTTTTTTTTATAAATTGGTTTTTCTTTTAGGGGGAAGCAGAAAGGAATGAAATTTAGTTGATACGAAAGACAAAAATCTGATCATCATTTTTAGCTTCCATTGAATGATATTTGCGCGTCAGTGATATATCTCTGATGATTATTAAACTATTAATATGGTCCTCTTACTTCGTCTTCTTCCTCACCATCATGATTATCATCAACTGATTCTTTCATTTCTCCTTTCTCTCCCTTCTTCCACCTGTCTTTGGGGGATTATGCCACTGCATTGAAGGACCATAATTACAATTATAGATCAAAAGGATGAAGATGGAGATGATGACAACGATGATGATGATGATGATGAATGGTATGCCCTGAGTACCAAGTAGTTTTTATTGATTACGAATGAGTGGATCTGGTGAAATTGAGCTTAAGGTGAAAGACCAAATCCTGAGAAAACCCCTCCAAAGGGAGAAAAAAAATTTATTTGGGAACTGAGATTTGCTTATGAAATGAAAGATTAGCTACTTTTCTGCATTCACTTAAAATACTTTGCTTGAAATCATCATAGAAATATTTTAATATAATGATTTTTTTTTTAAGAGAGTATGAAAATTTTACTTTAAACCCGATTTTGCCAGAGCCACTCACATCTTAGTATCCAATTTGCCATTTTAGTTTACTCCCCTTTCCCCGTTTTACAAACACTAAAACATCTACCCCCTTTTATCACGCTGCTGATATTCAAATAGACACAGAACTCATACGTTTTACTCTTCCAATGCTCAAAATCCAAACATACCTCGGCTTTATTTCACACTCCCACCCCACCCCCCACCCCACCCCCGAACAAAATGTTACTAGTCTAAGGTTGAAGGAAAAATAGGCAGTGGCGGATCAACTTTTTTTTTTTTGGTACCCTGATGCTTGAACTGTTTTGGGGCCCCCTTCATAACCAGCAAACAATAGGGCAACGAACGTCCAAAGTTCACTCATTGATAAACGATTCCACGGGGGTCCCTCCGGGATTTAGGGGACCCTGACGCTTACTTAAACTTCATTAGTTCCATAGTAGATCCGCCACTGCAAACAGGTATTGTGCTTTCACTCCCAAGAATGCGGAATAGCCCCAGGATTAAAACCCCACGGATGTCTGTGAACCAAATTCAGGCTCCTGGGCTGAATGTCTTGCCCAGACATAAGGAAAAATCGCATTGCTGCATTCCCATCGTGATGCTTAAGGCATTCCGCTCTTTCCCCTATAAAGCACGTTTTCACCCCATTTCTCACAATTCAACAAACATTTTTACCACCCTAAAAAACACGTGAATCAGAATGACACAAAGGCAGACAAAAAAAACAACACAACACCCCCCCCCCCCCAAAAAAAAACGCGGGTAGACAGAAAGAAAAGGGGGGGGGGGAGGGGAGCCGGAGGCGGGGGAAGTCTGGAATAAAAAATATATCTATATATAGTGGATGAAAGAAGAAAGGGTAGACAGAAAGACGAATGATCGAAAGACAGAAAAAAGGCGGGGGGAGGAGAGGGGGGGGGGGGGGGGAACAAAACAAAGAAATATTGTTTTAAAAAAAAAAAAAAGATGCTATCCAAATTAATGATGAAAAAGAAAGGAAAAAATTACTTTTATTTTTTTTTTTTTAAAGAAAGGAGTAGTACCACACGCCCGCCATTGTATGCCTAGGGGAGGTGGAGATGGGGGTGGGCGGAACAAAAAAAAAAAAAAAAGAAAATAAAACCAAAGTAGAAGACATCGAAATTGATGATGAAAAAGAAAGAAAAAAAAAAGGAATACATAATTATAATGTATTACCATACGCCCGCTATTACTTCTGCCCCACCCCCCTCCCTCCAACCTCCTCGCCATGCTTCTCCCCCCTCGCCTTAGAAAAAAAAAGGGGAGGGGGGGGGGAGGGGGAAATCAATCTACACGTGCACTCGTGTTCCACAGTTATGAGTATCCCAGAATCATCATGCGACTGTGAAGTTGTTATAATTATTATCATCGTCATTCAGATTTAATCCTGCGCATCAGAGAAAAGGAAAGTGCGAGGGCATTGATGAATTTCTTTTTTTTTTTTTTTTCATGCATGAAAGTGACTGACGCCAAATTTTGATGTTGAATAATTATAATTAAAATTTGATTTATTTTTTTTTTTTTGTTGTTGTTGGGAACTGATTTCTTGAAAGGACAAGAGCAAAAAACATGAAATGAAGATTCACTAAAATTAGTCGATGTTATTATTAATTATTTTTTTTAATGATAGGTGGTAATTTCTTAGAAAGAAAAGAAAAAAATTCCAGCATACCATATACTATAATTGATATATCCGGAATGTCACAGTGATTCCATTGTATACCAATAGTGCCTTGTCAAGAAGTCACGGGTGCCAAAGAGGTTTAAGGCAAAATTAGTCTTGTCAACATCAGGTAAATTAACATGACGGTAAAAGATACCCCCGGTGTGGGCAAGGCACCATGGGGAGTAACGTCACAGGTATCAACTCTTGACAAACTGCAGCAGGCCTGTGAAGTCACTGCTGCCTGTCTCATTTCCTTAAATATTTTATTGACTGACTAATGGACCGATTGACCTACGTCATTAGCTGTCTTACTGGTTTTTAATGCCTGCAGAAATTTAAAATTAAGCAGAACGAAATCTAAGAGTATAATAAAGACAGAGAGAGAGGAAAATGAAGATGAAATAAAGCAACAGAGCACAAGAAGAAAGACAGAATGGAAGACACAAACCGGCCTATGCTAACTGTCCAGTGAGTTTAGACTCATAGTCATGACCAGCTTTCGGCCAAAGGGAACATTTATTGCTCCCAATTGGGCCCCGCGCCAGTCTAATCTAGGCTTGCCAAGTACACACAACAACACATTTTTACAACATACACCTAACACCACATTTTGCAGGATGGTACAAAAAACAAACAAAACAGCAACAATTATAACTATTGGGCCCCGCAGCTCCTAAGGCCGACCTTGCTCACAGTGAGGAAGTATGACAACACCACAGAGTGAACCCAAGTGTTCCCACGTGGCTGATGTATAGGAGAAAGAAAATGGCCCGACAGTCCACCTAACTAGCGGGAATAGACGCTGGGGTAGGAGCATTTGGGAGAATAGGATGAAAGATGGTAGGAATCAGACCCCCCCCCCCCCCCAAAAGAAGGGGGTAGGGGTGAAACAAGGAAAGGCAAGAAAGATCATGACAGACACGAAATCTGATAGGAACAGGCACCAGTTTTGACAACAAAGAGCTAAGCCAGCTTTCGATATGAGGAGGATGAGGAAGATGCTAGTAACGCAAGAATAATAAATGCGGAATCTTGACGATAAATCACGGCTTTTTTCTCTCGATTCAGTCCGATGCGTCACCTCCAACCTCACTTCACACCTCCTGAAAGTTTATTCGTGCTGTGTCTTTCTTTTTTCTTTTTCCTCTCTTGCTTTCTGGAGTTGTTGCTTTCCGAGAAAACACTTCAGCTCTCACAATGAAGTTATGTCAACAAGTGAAGATGTGTGATACATGGCAAAGTCATCACGCCGTGATGTGTTATTTTCCTTAATAACCCCTAACTTGTCCCGTCGAGTGTGACCGATCCTGCCTTTAACTCTGTATTTATCTAGTCTAATCGCGGTACTGCTTGTCGAAACCAGCGTAAATATAAGACGGTAACTGATATCGTTGGTAATCGGATGTTCAGATGTTCCTACATAATTACCAGCATCATCTTTCCAGATAGAGTCGTCTCTTTCCTTATCACTGGCATTGCCTCGTTTAATAGGTCCGTCTCTGTTCCCTATCAATGCATGTAGTTCTATCTCATGTGCTCTATCGCTGGTGAGCTTCATTTAATACATTCGGTTCTACTCTAATTGCCCCGGCATTTGCCCAGAGAGTACAGATTTGCCTTTCGCTCTTTTATCTTTGGTTGCGTTATTGAATTGCTGGATGTGCTATCGCGCTTCACTAAACATCTGATGGATAGGCTGTAGTGCTGCAGCAAGCCTTTGTCTGGTTGGTGAGGACGATTAAGTTATCTTTGCAAGAAAGTGATCACTTCCACGTGTTTAACAAGCGTGTTTATCTATCTATCTATCTATCTATCTATCTATCTATCTATCTATCTATCTATCTATCTATCTATCTATCTATCTGTCTGTCTGTCTGTCTGTCTGTCTGTCTGTCTGTCTGTCTGTCTGTCTGTCTGTCTGTCTGTCTGTCTGTGTGTCTGTCTGTCTGTCTGTCTGTCTTTCTGTCTGTCTGTCTGTCTGTCTGTCTATCTATCTATCTATCTATCTATCTAATCTCTAATCTGCCCATTTATCTGTCAGTGTGCTTCCTTTCTTATCTATCTAATTCTTTTCTCTCTCCCTTTATCGGAAATTAATAACAAAAAAAGCGATCAAAAGTTGTAACAATTGGCTTTACCGCAGCTATGATGGAAAGGAACGGGCAATGTAAATTAATTCATCGAGATAAGTACAGGAGAGCAACAAAACAGAAGTTACTGACATCGATGCAGAATGCACCAGCGAGGACTTGACAAACAGAGATCAGATCTTAAAGACAAGAATCATTTACATCGCCGGCAGCCCAAAATTCCAGATTTTAAATTTAAAATATAGTAGTAACTCTCAAATCAGTCTATTTTCCGTTGTACATATTAAATTCCATCCAATTAAAATGCAGAGAAATCCACCAATTTAAATTTGGCCTTCGCCTTGCGAAATTGACTCAATTAATCCAATAACTTGATTCAAATAACCTCCAACGTAAGATTTGATTAGATACCACAGCACTTTGAATGCCTTCAGACACGACATCGCCATGCCCATGTTTCCATTCTAGTAAAGAAAACAAAACAAAAAAATCTCCAACACTACAATTGGGATTAGGCCATTTGTTTTTAGTCATGTCGACCAACGGTAGCATTTGAGCGTTACGAAACAGAAAAGTGGAAATTGTTCTGAGTGAGGAAATTAATTATTTTTGTTTAATCGAGAAATAAGGAAATTACGAATGTGCCACAGACTAATAAAATACCCAGACTGGATGATCCCATTGTGTGACGTCACAAAACAGCGAAAGGTCATGAACCATCCGCCACATTAGGTTTACGCTAACGACCGACGCTTCAGCATAGCTACAATTTTGGATGACACCATTTTGACGCGCCTACTGAACGCGGAAGTTTGGTTCCGCACCAAGAAATTAATACATGTACAACCAATCTTGACAAATAAAAAGAAATTTCTACTGCAGATAGAACTAGAATCGGAATTTCCCGAGCGGCGGCCATGCTGGTTATACGGCCGCCGCTCGGGAAATTCCGTAAAAAACGACACAGCCCGAGCTCGTGTTTCCAGTCTGGTTAATTTATTAGTCTGTGGAATGTGCAAATTAAATGAAAATGAAATGAGGTAAGAACACAGACGAATAAAATACCCAGACTGGATGAGCCCATTGTGTGACGTCACAAAACAGCGAAAGGTCATGAACCATCCGCCACATTAGGTTTACGGTTGCGACCGACGCTTCAGCATAGCTACAATGCAGCGGTCGCTAAAAGTCCATACGGTCATCATTTATAACAATAAAAAAAAAGACAGCTGTAGACAATAAAATGTAAGATTGCAAGTTAATGCATTATTAATACATGTACAACCAATCTTGACAAATAAAAAGAAATTTCTACTGGAGATAGAACTAGAATCGGAACTTCCCGAGCGGCGGCCATGTTGGTTATACGGCCGCATCTCATTAACTTCCGTAAAAAAACGACACAGCCCGAAGCGTGTGTTTCCAGTCTAGTCGATTTATTACTCTGTGAGTAAGAACAAAGAGAGAGACAGAGACACATAGAGAGAGAGGGAGAGAGAGAGAGAGAGGTGGGGGGGGGGGGGGGGGAGATTCTCACTGACAATTAATCACTGTAGACAAACACCTGCAAGCCAGAAAGTGATATAACAATTAAAGTGGTTGGAACATTCTGATCAGCCAGTTTTACATAATCTTTACTATATACATTTGTGGACTTGAGACTTTTCGTTGCAAAAGGCTTCTGAACCACTCAACACTCAAGACTTCAAATTTTATATGGTGCATCAGAATGGATGTAAGGGTGCACAGTTTTTAATAGAAGTCTCAAATCGGTGTAGTTGTTTTTTTTATGGAAATTTTTGTTTCCCCAATTTTAGATCTATTTCGAGTCATTGTTCGCCATTTTAAGGTTTCACTGAAGCCGCCCATGCGCATTATGTTTGTTTTGAAGTGGAAACTGAAAGACAGCGAAAGTGCAAATTCCTACCAGAAATGAGTGCGTTGTGTGCTGGTGCGCATGAAATCTGTAGTAAGGCTCTAGGATATGGGAAGTTTTCTAGACCGAAGAGAGAGAGAGAGAGGTAGAATGGTGGGTTCACAGGTTTACCCGGATAATGCCGGGTGCCTCAGATAGTAATTAATAGTCCCAGTTAAATGGGGATAATTGTGTATGCATGATGAAATTGATGAGCGAAGATGAAAAAAAAAAAGTCAATTCAATGATATTTATTTCTATTCTAGATCATTCTATTCTGTTAGTGAGAAATTTTCCAGTGCTCCATCTGGTTAAAAAAAAAGAAAAAAATCAATGAATAAAATTGAATTTATTAGAATAAATCAATGCGGATTTAAGATCCCATTACAAAAGAATGCCCATATTTGTGGACCAAATTGATATAGTCTCGAAAGGACGTTATTATTGCTGACATTGTTTACTTCCAGTAAAACTTGTGCTCATTAGTGCTAGTAACAAACCCATGGTACAAAAAGAGGATTAGCTGTGCTTTCGTTTGTGGAAAGTTGAGGTGCTATTGAGCTGCTGCACAGAGGACAAAGAAAATATCACAGGTAGAATTCGTGTTTATTTTATTGAATTTTATTTGACTTTATAATATATTATTTATTTCATTTTATTTTATTGCATATTATTTCATTGCATTTTATTTTATTTTATTGGAATTTTTTAGATTTACTAGATGAGGTTCCCGACATTATCCGGGATAAACCTGTGAACCCACCGTTCTCTCTTTTTGGTCTAGAAAGCTTCCCATATTCTACAGATTTCCTACAGATTCCGTACTCACCAAAGCACTATGCACTCTTTCTTGGTAGAGAAACTGCGCGCACCGAATTGAACGCGTATTAATACATCGTTCCTGGTGCGGTGGGCTTACTACAGGGAGCCAAAACAAAGATCATTGTATTTTACATTTTTACAACTTTTATTTCAAAATACCTAAAAATTGAATCAACATAATCTATCGATACAAAAGCGATTGGGCTGGATAAGTTGACACCTAAGAAAATTAATTTTATAATTTTTGAAACTGTCATTTAGGCTGTAGCGACGAGCAAAAAAAGGGGCAAAATTGCACCACAATGAATTACTCTCGCAATTATTTTTTTTTTATAATCAGATAAGATTTTATTTTCATTTTATTTTATATCAGTTTATTTCAATTTCCTTGATTTTATTTCATTTTATCTGAGCTTATTTTGTTTAAGTTTATTTTATTCTCTCATTTAACTTCACTTTCTTTCATTTTATTTTATTTTTAAGAAATTTCAATTTTTCCATTTTCGTGATAGAATAATTATCATATTGTTATAAGTCTCGTTGTACAACTGATTTCAGTTTTGCTGACGAGCACTTATTCAGCAAAGCGCAGCAGGCCTATTTTTGTTTGAACAATGACCTAAGCAGTTTTATAACACTTCGCTTTTACTTTGCAAAATGATCTTGGCCTAGTGACACACAGCAAGGCACCGTTCGTGTTCTCTTTTGACTCCAAGATGCACTTCCTTGGGCTTTTACCAAAAACAACAAACAAAAATTGCTTTTCTTGGAAACTGCAAGACTGGTCCGAAATTTGAATCCAGTTTCCGGCAGAGAACAGTAAATGAGTTCAAATTAACGGTACTTGGCCAATGAAAACGGATTGGGAGGTAAAGATATTGCGCAACAATATAAATCTTTTATCAGAATATAATTATCCCACAGGCTGAAAACAGATTAGATCTACTTCCTACATTTTTAATCAAATCGAGAGAGACATTTAAAAGCAATCCCGACAAAAATGGTTTGTTGTTTTTTTTGTTTCGCCGAGAAGCCACAAATTCTGTTCAGAATTGCATGAATATTACAAAATAATTTTTAAGAAAAGAAATATAATTATATAGATCTACATATATATATTGCCATGATGAAATTCACTGATGACATATAACATTTCACGTTGGACATTAAATTATGTACTGCCAATTTCACAGTAACGAACATGAAATAAAATATAAATTTTTTAGGGGGCAGTACATAACGAGTAGAGTAAAGATGTGAATTTTTGTACAGTGTTGTATACGTTCTGCTGTATTTCCGGTGCAACTTGTTTGTTAATTGCAGAAACAGTTTGTGAGTTTTAATAAATTACCGCTGCTTGGTCATTTTTAAACAATGGAAGTTTTAAAACAAAAACAGTGATGAAAACATTATAAAATATTTCAAATACGAGTTGTGATGCGGTACCAAGAATAAATAATTATGCCATTCGTCAATCCGGAATTATTGATCCACATTGTCACATTTAATGATTGTTTGGAAAGAACTCCGATTCTTGCAAATATCTGACTCGGAAAAAAAGTGCAACAGCAGATACAGTTAACTTAAGAATGTCAAATAAACAAACAAAAATGAGTAAAACCATGTGTTGTTTTGTTGTTTTTTTTAAGCATTCAGGCAAGCGGAACTCAGTTTTGGGGACAAAAGGATGCAAAACGATCGATAAAGAACGTTTCTGAGGTGGATCCACCAAATTTTTAATACAAAACGGGAATAAATTTCGGATGTGTTGGAGAGAAGGGAATATAAATTATAATATCCATTCCTCCCGCTTCCTTTTTCACCCATGATAGCGCTGTAGAGAGCAGGTAAAGATTGGCGTATTCTCTTCAATATTTTAGAATTCAAGAATATGTTGCAAACTGAAATCTTTACTTTTAAGGCCAAGATCTCAAGACAAATGGCAACAAACTGCTAATGGGCTACAAAATATTATTGCACTCCGACGGTACCGCACACTTTTGGAAAGGGGGGGGGGGGGTTGCTTTGTTGTTTGTGATATTGGTGCGCTTGCTTGTAATTGTTTGCAGTGGCGGACCTATATTTTTGGGACCTTGAAGCTTTAAATGTTATGGAGCTCCTTCACAACCAGCAACAATAGGGCAACATCCAAAATTCACTCATTAAAAAAAGTTAAGCTTCATTAGTGTCATAGCAGATCCGCACTGCTCAAATTAAAGAGTTAAAAGACTCCAGAAATCTTGAAATATGTAAGATTCATGTGCATTAGTACAGTGAACTTGTGCACATAAAAGCGTGGTGAATGTTAACTAATGTGAACACGTGTGGATAAATGTCATCTCTTCACTTTGCTGTATTGTCAAGAGTGTATGTCTGTCGAGTGTAGGGCTCAAATATTAATGATGGTGACAAAGGTTAATCCTGATAAAAAGTGTAAAGGCTGGTGACGTGTTGTGTACTATTGTTTACTGTTTACTTAACTACTGAAAAGGAAGAAAATGGACATGTACCTGTACCTGTTTGAATTGCTCCTCGAAGGTCCAGTTGTGTGACCTGTTCTCTCCGTTCGGGTCATCGGGTGAAGGTGAAGGTTGGAGACTGCCGGTGGGTGAATGGGGTGTGGTCGAAGGGGGTGGGTAACGCTCTACTGGAGATGGTGGGCTTGGGAACGCGCTATGATTAGGCATGATAGGGTGGAAAGGGTTGACACTTTCCAGACCCTTCATGTCTCTGCCTAGTAGATGTCCACCCAGCGCTAAGTGGGCGTGAGCCAAGGGATGGCCCAGTGGGAATGAGGACAAGAAGTTAGCACTGTTGTGTAAATGTGCCCGAAAATCCTCGGAAATGTATTTACTCATGTCAATATGACCGTCTCCGTTATTTTTGCTGAGGCTTCCGCTAGCGCCGCCACTGTTGTTATTATTATTTCGACTATTACTGGTATTATTGTTGATGTTACATGGAGCGCTGTTACCCGAAATGCCAAGTTTTGTCTCTGAACCGTTGTTGCTGCTGCTGCTAGTCCCGTGGCTGGTGGTCGGGGTGGTGCTGGTGGTACCGGTGCC